>JAVTVY010025213.1:0-108194 GCA_036873755.1 Hanleya hanleyi | reverse complement strand
GGATTGACCTGGGATGTCGTTGTGCTCACGACAGGTCATGGTAAGAATAGGCCTCAGCTCCTCAGACAGCTTGTCGTAAGAGGCGACTAACTGAGACACCCGTGTGGTTCCCGTGTGTGAAAAGGAATAGGACCCATCCATGTGGTTTCCGGGTGTGAAAATTCATAGGACCCGAAGCAGTGATATGAGTGAAATATAATTGAATCATATTCACTCACTCGCTCACTGTAGGGGGCCCTCGGTGGCCGAGTGGTCTAAGGCGCTTCGCTGGTGACCGCTAGTCTCACACCGCTGAATCGGCATGGGTTCGAGCCCAGTTGGTCCATGTGTAAAAGTTTGTCAGGTACCTGCCGAAGGGCGGTGGTTCTCTCCGGATACTCCGGCTTCCTCCACCAACCAAACTGACTGTCACCATATGAAACTTAAGTGTGACATTAAACCAGATTTCCTCCCTCCCTCCTCGCTCACTGCATCATCAAATACAGACTTCCCCGAGCACAGCCCCCGGGGACACAACTACTGAGCCAAGCCCCTGTGTTCCTGTGATGCGCATGCTCAGCCAGATATTAGCCGGTGGATTACGATGAATCTGGTCCCATTAACACGTCAATCCCAGCAACACATCGGATTCATATGAATCCTGTGATGAAAAAAATCACCATCAGATAGCTACAATCAGGTTCGATGTTTAAGGTGCCCATACAAGTTCAAGGGCAGCCCCTGCGCGCCGTCGTCGATACAGCGGTCGCCGTTGCCAATATCTTCGATCAGTTTTATAATACATTCCAGGACAACCCCCCCCCCCCCAGGTTGCGCCAAGTCACCATGAACACAGCGTGTCGAGAATTGACGATGAAAGCACGTCGTCCAATACAAGATACGCTGCGATCAACATACTACTCGAACAGTATACGGACTCAGATCGCAAAGATGCGTGACCAAGGAGTCAGACGACCAGGAGGCCCGATAAAATCCGAGATACGGACACGGTTCATAGACCCGGCATGGAGACTAGAGTTTCGACACCAGAGAGCCAACTGGATGAGCTGATCTCCAGTATGCGGCTGTTGACGAACGGCTTTCCAGCCGCTCACGGACCTCTAGTGTCTCCACGTACAGATGACACATCATGCGATACTGATGCTACTACTGACGATGCATCATCAGATGTCCCGTGGGGCTTCCGGGATTGACCTGGGATGTCGTTGTGCTCACGACAGGTCATGGTAAGAATAGGCCTCAGCTCCTCAGACAGCTTGTCGTAAGAGGCGACTAACTGAGACATCCGTGTGGTTCCCGGGTGTGAAAAGGAATAGGATCCAAAGCAGTGATATGAGTGAAATATAATTGAATCATATTCACTCACTCGCTCACTGCAGGGGGGGGCCCTCGGTGTCACTCGCTCACTGCAGGGGGCCCTCGGTGGCCGAGTGGTCTAAGTCGCTTCGCTGGTGACCGCTAGCCTCGCACCGCTGAACCGGCATGGGTTCGAGCCCAGCTGGTGCATGTGTGGAAGTTTATCAGTTACTTGCCGAAGGGCGGTGGTTCTCTCCGGGTACTCCGGCTTTCTCCTCCACCAACCAAACTGACTGACTACAACCAAAGTCTCCATTAATATCCAGTTTGGACAGAGTTTTTCCACATTAACTATATAACAAGATGATAAGATCAATAATATTTGACAGAATTTGATTTACCTTCTACCTTGGAAATTAATTGGACGAATTCCCTCTTCCCTGGCATTTCTAAGTTCTTACTTTTTTGGATGACTTCCTACCATGCTTACGTTGCCATGCAGGTTTAGTCAATATGGCAAGAAATCATTCATCACCGAAATGCTTCGCCTGGTACCGTGGGGCTTCCGGGATTGACCTGGGATGTCGTTGTGCTCACGACAGGTCATGGTAAGAATAGGCCTCAGCTCCTCAGACAGCTTGTCGTAAGAGGCGACTAACTGAGACATCCGTGTGGTTCCCGGGTGTGAAAAGGAATAGGATCCAAAGCAGTGATATGAGTGAAATATAATTGAATCATATTCACTCACTCGCTCACTGCAGGGGGGCCCTCGGTGTCACTCGCTCACTGCAGGGGGGCCCTCGGTGGCCGAGTGGTCTAAGTCGATTCGCTGGTGACCGCTAGCCTCGCACCGCTGAACCGGCATGGGTTCGAGCCCAGCTGGTGCATGTGTGGAAGTTTGTCAGTTACTTGCCGAAGGGCGGTGGTTCTCTCCGGGTACTCCGGCTTCCTCCTCCACCAACCAAACTGACTGTCACCATATGAGTGAAACTTAAGTGTGACATTAAGCCAAATCCCCTCCCTCCCTCCTCGCTCACTGCATCATCGAATACAGACTTCCCCTAGCCCAGAACCCCGGGGGCACAACTACTGAGCCAAGCCCCTGTGTTCCTGTGCTGCGCATGCTCAGCCAGATATTAGCCGTTGGATTACGATGAACCTGGTCCCATCAGTCAATCCCAACAACACATCGGGTTCATGTGAATCTTGTGATGAAGAAATCTCCATCAGATAGCTACAATCAGGTTCGATGTTTAAAGTGCCCATACAAGTTCGAGGGCGGCCCCTGCGCGTCGCCGTCGATACAGCGGTCGCCGTTGCCATAGCTGTATAATACATTCACGGATGCCCCCCCCCTCCCCAGGTTGCGCCAAGTCACCATGAACACAGCGTGTCGAGAAATGACGATGAAAGCATTTGTCATGGGTCCGTGTCAAACTCAATCTGGGAGGAGTGGAATACACGAAACAGCTTTACGTAGCCCACATCGAAGAAGAAATGCTACTAGGACTGGATCTCTGTGGATTTAGATCGAAAATCAGGCGTTCTCAAAAGGAAAGCTGTTCCAACGAGACCGGGAAAGTAAACACTACTGGTGGGGGATATGGACCACCATGATCTACTTTTTTCACATCATATCGTTGTTTATGTACATAATGACAAATATGGAAGGAAGACCTACAGAGTTTTCGCTTTTAGTGGAAAATAGTGCACGTTCGTCAAAATATAAACTTGTCTGTTTAAATTGTAAGAGTATGTGCACTTCAAACTTTCATACAACAACCGTCCATGGTTGAGTGGTTTTTAAAGGGCCTTCCGAAATATATATCATCAAATTTTCACAGGACTCGTACGGTATACCATTTCACAGCCCCAACAGGTCGATTACATGTAAACTGACTGACAAATGAGAAGTTTCATATTGACCGTACATATTATACGGAGAGAAAGTACATGTACACGTACATTTATACTTTCAATACCAATAAACATTTGGTCCGCTCATTAACAACAGAATGTTTGTCGGGTGAGGATGTATTTATTTTACCTACACAGATTATCGCCTTATGAGTTTTATGTACTGCGCCATCGTGCTATGGACGGTATACCACCAAATGCATTGTCATGTTCTAGATTATAATAGGGGTTTGACCAGTCAGGACTCTTGTTCGCGCATATTTTTATATTACTCTTCTAATCACAGGTTAGAGAGAATATGGCAGAAGAGAGCGAGAGCATGACCATGAATACGATGAGCGATCAAGAGGGGTACAAACTGTACATGAAAAAAGTTACTGGTGAAATGTTCCCCGGAGAAGACGACAAGTGGCCTGTGCTGTACGGAGTACATCGTTCACTGCAAGATTTTTACGATCAGTCCGACAAGCTACCAGCAACTACCACGGTGACACAACAAGACATTCAAACTCTCGTCAAATATATCAACAGCGTGGAGACCGACGTGGTGAAGCAAAGAATATGGACGACAAAGGGTGTGACGAAAGTCGTGACAGCGGCCAATGACGCTACAACCAAGGTGGACGCGAGAGCGTTGGATGTGTTCGGGCGAGAATTGTTTTACACCAATGAGATTGTCCCGTTGTCTCCAACGTGTAGATTCAACGCGCGAATGGAACACGACAATTCGCTATTGGAAACGTTGAACTTTCGGTTACGAGCTTCTAATGCTTTCGAACAGGACCACATCGTCGACGTTGTGAACGACTTATTGACTGATATTTTCAGAAGCGAACTGGAGAGAGCGGGACCAGGTTATGCGTACATGTTCAGTCCGGACACGTTTCTTTCTGCACCGGCCGTAACAGTCAACGCGGTGTCCGCACAACCAAGATGGATTACGCTGGGTAGTATCGCGACTATGGACGACATCGTCTTGTACCCTGAATTATTCACGGTCTTGGTGGGTTCGCCAAGTGCTCGGGAGATACAGGTTCCGTATTGGTCCGCTGACTCGAACGACGAGACGATCAGAGCTACTTTAAGCGACCAATTCCCTTCTAAAGAAGATCGACTTAAACTGAAGAGAAATCTGTCACAGTCTTGGATAACAAACTGGCATACCGAGACGCAGATCTCCCATATTACCATTTTCAAGATGCATAAGAGCAGCGATAGGGATACGAGATACTGGTGGTGGAAACACATGTACACTATCAACGGCAACGGCGAGATAGAGAAAACAGACCATCGCAAAGTGACCGAGAGTACTTTTTCACGAGCCGCCAAATGGATCATTCGCTATGTGCGAACACGGAACGCGTTAGCAGATCGAGATCTCAACGATCCTCCCCTCAACTATTTCCAGACAAGAGAAGACGGAATGAGTGCGCCATGGATGGCGAGGCTACCCATCGAAGTGTACAAGAAAGATTATATGCCGTTGCAGGCAACGTCGCCCATCAGTAAAGTGGGCGAACTGGCTAAGACGGACGGGAGTGAATTAAATAAGAGTCTGACCATCGACCACGCGTTCGAAGGACTGCGGAAATGTTGGCAGATCCGTGTGATGAGAGAACCACATAGGCCGTATTACGCGAACGTGCCTAACGGATACAAGTTATTGTGTCCCGTAAGCGAGTCGTTGCATCGGCGTGTAGACGACTCTCACAGAGCGGTCGAATGGCAAGATTCTGCTCTGGCCGCGGTCCCTCACAGACGAGCAGAAGAAGTGCATTACCGTTACTATTTCAACCGGTTCGCTACGATGGACAACGTGATGAAGAGACAAATTCCGTCCCTATGTGAATTACAACAACCGTCATCGAAAAGGAAACGCAACAAAAAGGATGACGAACCGATCCCTTCGATATCTGTAGACAAAGTTAAACGATTGAAGAAACGACCGGTAAAGAAGTCTCTCGCGTCCGCGGACAAGGTTGAGAGCAATCCAATGCTACTAGACGCGGAATACTCGGTCGAAGACATTCACGACGCGATGGAATATCTCCATCGCTTCCAAGGCATGTATGAACAGCTACTCTCTGCGTATATGCAATTCAAGAAGACTCACGAATCGACTTTCACGAAGAAGGTGATAACGAGGATATTGTTAAGAGTTTTCTACGCGTGGATGGTTAGTCTGTACAAGGGAAGATGTATATACGTGAACGCGGCCCAGAAACTATACCATGGAGGGAAACTCACCGACGCAATGAAAAAGAAGGGAGACAAGAAATGTCTGTCCTGTATCGTGAACAAATTCGCTGTAGAGGCGATGTGGTTCGACGCTGTTCGACTGATGTACGCGATGCTTCTTAATGAAGAAAACGGAAACAAGCACCTGTTCCCTAGCGCGTATTTCGGCAGTCTCGTATCACAACAATCGAGCAAACCGCTAGTAGTTTTTCATCCCAAGCTACAAGTTCGCGGTAGGAAAAGCATCAGTAGAGAGAGATTGTTTCCCAACAATACCGCCGCGGACAACGATCACATTTTAAACATCATCAACTTCATAATCACCATGGACATGCGCGAACCCGAGGGTATCGACACGAAGGTTATAGCGGATACGATGTTACAACAAATCAAGAAAAAACCTAGCGATTGGAACGTCGTTGTCAATAAGATGAACATAGCACCTCGGCTGCAGAATTTGGATGTCTGTGTGCAGAACAATGACGAGATGTACGAAAATTGGAAAGGGTTTTTCGTCGAGGCGCCGATGTTGTTAATCGCCGACTCTTTAGAGCATTCGTTGTCGAAAGGGCGGGAAGTCGTGCAAATGATTGAACCGCTCTTCTGCTTGGCAGCGGTTCAGAGTGAAATCAAATTGTGCGATTCATTGACCCGCGGTCCACTGGCTCATTTCCCACTGCGCGACCCGTCTCTCCCTTCGGCGTACGACAAGATTAACGAGAATCTGAGAAGAGTGATGACGCGGAGCGTGATCAGTACGAGATGTATGGGACTGCTATTGGATAGAATGCGGAAAAGCAAGCCCGGTGCTTGTTTAGTTCCTACACCTATGCCTGTGACGGAAGACAAATGCTTTTGCGATCTGCCGAACGTAGAGGACATCATAGTCTGGACGATGAACGGACGGTACAAGACATCCAGATCGTTTCTAGAGCTAATGCAGACATTGACCAAAAGATTGTTCGATTCTTCGGGCAACGGCAACGAAAGTGCTAGCTGTAGTGTTGTTAATACCCGTGCTCTTCAGTTATTGCTTCAGGAGAACTTCATCCCCAACGATGTGTGGTTCGTCGACGCCAATGCCGATAAATGCATTATTATGGACGCTCTAGATTTCGTTAACGTCACTTCCATCGATCAGAAGATTCCAGTGTACACAGTGGCCGACTTCTTCAAGTACGCCGGACAAATTCTCATTTCTCGAAAATCAAGTGCAAGCTGCGCCAAAATACTCAACTTGTCTCTCTCTTCAGTGTTCGATCTGCCACAGGACGGTCCTGTGTATGATATCACGTCGCTCGATGCCGGTTCTCCGTCTAGTCAGTAGGTAGAGAAGAGGATATTGAGAATATAATTATTATTGTCAACGAGAACTGTGAATGTCGATAATATGGAAATGTTTATATTTCAAAGACTATTTCAACGAAATATATATATTCTTGAGTTTCATTAATTTATGATATATATATATATATACATCTCATTCAATCTTACTAGTATCATCCACGTTCATATACCACCATAGAACGAGATTTGGCAAGCGAGGCGATCTGGCACTCCCACCTTTGAAGTGTGAATTATTTCGCAAAAGTTTCAGGTGCTCAGGTGTCAAAATCTGGAACTCTTTACCTGTAGAACTGAGGGCCTCTGATAATAACTCTTAAAATCAAATATTATAGATATGATACATGGAAATACTTTGTAAACTGCACTTAGTTTTCTATAAAATATTGTATCTTTTAAACGCCAGCTCTTAAAATCAAATATTTTAGATACGATAAAATTTTGTTAAAAATCTTTACTAAAACTTTAATATTTTAGATACGATAACACTTTGTTAAAATCTTTACTAAAACTTTACCGGATATTCTTACATGTGTGAATATATATATACTAGTTGTAAACTGCACTTAGTTTTATATATAATATTGTATCTTTTAAACGCCAGCTCTTAAAATCAAATATTTTAGATACGATACAACTTTGTTAAAAATCTTTACTAAAACTTTACCGAATATTCTTACAAGTGTGAATATATATATACTAGTTGTAAACTGCACTTAGTTTTATATATAATATTGTATCTTTTAAACGCCAGCTCTTAAAATCAAATATTTTAGATACGATAAAATTTTGTTAAAAATCTTTACTAAAACTTTAATATTTTAGATACGATAACACTTTGTTAAAATCTTTACTAAAACTTTACCGGATATTCTTACATGTGTGAATATATATATACTAGTTGTAAACTGCACTTAGTTTTATATATAATATTGTATCTTTTAAACGCCAGCTCTTAAAATCAAATATTTTAGATACGATAAAACTTTGTTAAAAATCTTTACTAAAACTTTACCGAATATTCTTACATGTGTGAATATATATATACTAGTTGTAAACTGCACTTAGTTTTATATATAATATTGTATCTTTTAAACGCCAGCTCTTAAAATCAAATATTTTAGATACGATAAAATTTTGTTAAAAATCTTTACTAAAACTTTAATATTTTAGATACGATAACACTTTGTTAAAATCTTTACTAAAACTTTACCGGATATTCTTACATGTGTGAATATATATATACTAGTTGTAAACTGCACTTAGTTTTATATATAATATTGTATCTTTTAAACGCCAGCTCTTAAAATCAAATATTTTAGATACGATACAACTTTGTTAAAAATCTTTACTAAAACTTTACCGAATATTCTTACATGTGTGAATATATATATACTAGTTGTAAACTGCACTTAGTTTTATATATAATATTGTATCTTTTAAACGCCAGCTCTTAAAATCAAATATTTTTAGATACGATAAAATTTTGTTAAAAATCTTTACTAAAACTTTAATATTTTAGATACGATAACACTTTGTTCAAATCTTTACTAAAACTTTACCGAATATTCTTACATGTGTGAATATATATATACTAGTTGTAAACTGCACTTAGTTTTATATATAATATTGTATCTTTTAAACGCCAGCTCTTAAAATCAAATATTTTAGATACGATAAAATTTTGTTAAAAATCTTTACTAAAACTTTAATATTTTAGATACGATAACACTTTGTTAAAATCTTTACTAAAACTTTACCGAATATTCTTACATGTGTGAATATATATATACTAGTTGTAAACTGCACTTAGTTTTATATATAATATTGTATCTTTTAAACGCCAGCTCTTAAAATCAAATATTTTAGATACGACAAAATTTTGTTAAAAATCTTTACTAAAACTTTAATATTTTAGATACGATAACACTTTGTTAAAATCTTTACTAAAACTTTACCGGATATTCTTACATGTGTGAATATATATATACTAGTTGTAAACTGCACTTAGTTTTATATATAATATTGTATCTTTTAAACGCCAGCTCTTAAAATCAAATATTTTAAATACGATAAAACTTTGTTAAAAATCTTTACTAAAACTTTACCGGATATTCTTACATGTGTGAATATATATATACTAGTTGTAAACTGCACTTAGTTTTATATATAATATTGTATCTTTTAAACGCCAGCTCTTAAAATCAAATATTTTAGATACGATAAAACTTTGTTAAAAATCTTTACTAAAACTTTAATATTTTAGATACGATAAAACTTTGTGAAAAATCTTTACTAAAACTTTACCGGATATTCTTAAATGTGTGAATATATATATACTAGTTGTAAACTGCACTTAGTTTTATATATAATATTGTATCTTTTAAACGCCAGCTCTTAAAATCAAATATTTTAGATACGATACAACTTTGTTAAAAATCTTTACTAAAACTTTACCGAATATTCTTACATGTGTGAATATATATATACTAGTTGTAAACTGCACTTAGTTTTATATATAATATTGTATCTTTTAAACGCCAGCTCTTAAAATCAAATATTTTAGATACGATAAAATTTTGTTAAAAATCTTTACTAAAACTTTAATATTTTAGATACGATAACACTTTGTTAAAATCTTTACTAAAACTTTACCGAATATTCTTACATGTGTGAATATATATATACTAGTTGTAAACTGCACTTAGTTTTATATATAATATTGTATCTTTTAAACGCCAGCTCTTAAAATCAAATATTTTAGATACGATAAAAGTTTGTTAAAAACCTTTACTAAAACTTTACCGAATATTCTTACATGTGTGAATATATATATACTAGTTGTAAACTACACTTAGTTTTATATATAATATTGTATCTTTTAAACGCCAGCTCTTAAAATCAAATATTTTAGATACGATAAAACGTTGTAAAAAATCTTCACTAAAACTTTAATATTTTAGATATGATAAAACTTTGTTAAAATCTTTACGAAAACTTTAAAAAACTTTTTGTGAAAAAAAATTGTAAAGTGTACTCAGTTTTATTCCGACTGTGTTAGTACGTGCATTTTCATTTAGTTACAATACAAATCAATGTTTGGGTATTCTTACATGTGTCAATATATATATATATATAAAATATTTTTTTATCCGTACACTACCTATCTTGCTAACTTACTTCTGGACCTTAAGGAAGACTAGCCTTGGAGCTAATTAAACCAGAATAAATAAAGCTATTATTATTATTCTTCGCCATGTTCAATAGTATTTGTGGAGGGGATTGACCAGTCAGAATGAATCGAGTGATTTTTTTTAATTTAAAAGTCGACGATGAAGACAGTTCGATCGTGAGAGCAAAAGTCCAAGGTGTCAAATATTCTTTGTATCCGACCGGAAAAGCCGTGGAAAAAGAAGTCGGCGCGGAGAACGAAGAAGATGCCGCCGGTGTACCGAACGAGTTGTACGATAATTTTGAAGAGTTCTACCCCGATGTGCCGATGATGTTCAACGCCGACTACTTAGCGCTCACGAAAGACATTACTCAAGTGCGTGCACCCAGTGTGAGCGTGGCGCATACTGTAGAAAGAGGAGAGAAAGACACACTGCCGCCGTGAAGAGAAGCTATTACCAGTAGCAGTAGAAAGAACCGCGTCAGTAAAGAAAAGGTCCAATCCGCGGGGTTGTCGTTGAGTCACACAAACAAGACAATAACTATAGACGACAAGGTTGACGAATTGCGCCCGTTTGAACCTTCGGAGAACGTTTGGCTACCAGTAGATAACGTACAAAGCCTGTCCGCGATTGGTGGGAACTCACCGCAGTATGCTTTCAACGCGGACATGCCGACTCTACGTTTGGACTTGCCGAGAGGCGAGAGACGTTCGCACGTCGAAACGACTGGAGCAAAGGATGGGGATAGTGTTTCCTTGTTATGCGAAGCAACTAAGCAATTACAAAGTCAAGATTCAGCTCCCCCATTACATATGTCTGATTTAGAGGCTTCTTGGCAACAGTCACACATAACAGCAGCGCATAAACAATTCAATACGGAGGAAAATGACGACGAAACGCGACCCCCCTTACGCCGAGATGGCGAAGAAGAGGAGAGTCCGCCTGCTTTCAACCCTGACATACCGACTCTACGCGTGGATTTGGCGAAAGACGAGCGACGTCCCGACGTCGAACCATCGCGAGAAAAGAATGGGCATAGTTTTTCGTTGTTAGGCGAGACAGAATCAGATATATACGAAGGAGATGCGCAATTACAAAGCCAAGATTTATTTTCCTCCAATTCGTTGTTAGACGAGACAGAATCAGATATATACGAAGGAGATGCGCAATTACCAAGCCAAGATTTATTTCCCTCATTGGATATATCTGATTCAGAGTCACTCATAACGGATACTGTCTGGTCTGAGAGAGCATTCGATTTACCGACAATTTCCGCAATTGTTGTTGAGGAAGAAGGCAGTGTTCCTCTTGATACTACTGATCTACAAGCTGAAGAGAAGAGCGATATCACACAGATACTGATCCCGTCACACCAACCATCCTCTTCTGCTAGCAAACGAAAAGCCATAGATCAAGGAGGAGAGGAGAGAAAAAGGATCATGAGAGAGGCTGTGAGAAAGTTGCCGGAGAAAAGAGACGAGAAGGCTTTGGGAAGGAAACAAATGACCCTAGAATTGGAGACTGGCAGGAATTGGTCTCTGGAAGAGAATTCGTTGCCGAAAAGGCGCGAAGTCGTGCAAATAATTGAACCGCTCTTCTGCTTGGCAGCGGTTCAGACTGAAATCAAATTGTGCGCTTCGTTGACCGACGGTCCACTGGTTCATTTCCCACTGCGCGACCCGTCCTTCCTTCCGGTGTACAACAAGATTAACGAGAATCTGAGAAGAGTGATGACGCGGAGCGTGATCAGTACGAGATGTATGGGACTGTTATTGGATAGAATGCGGAAAAGCAAGCCCGGTGCTTGTCTAGTTCCTACACCTACGCCTGTGACGGAAGACAAATGCTTTTGCGATCTGCCGAACGTAGAGGACACCATCGTCTGGACGATGAACGGACGGTACAAGACATCCAGATCGTTTCTGAAGCTAATGCAGACATTGACCAAAAGACTGTTCGCCAGCTATAATGGTGGTAATTCGCCGGCTCTCGAGTCATTGCTTCTGGAGAATTTCATCCCCAACGATGTGTGGTTCGTCGACGCCAATGCCGATAAATGCATTATTATGGACGCTCTAGATTTCGTAAACATCAGTTCCGCTGATCAGAAGATTCCAGTGTACACAGTGGCCGACTTCTTCAAGTACGCCGGACAAATTCTCATTTCCAGAAATTCGAGTGCAAGCTGCGCCAAAATACTCAACGTGTCTCCGTCTTCAGTGTTCGATTTGCCACAGGACGGTCCTGTGTATGATATCACGTCGCTCGATGCCGGTTCTCCGTCTAGTCAGTAGGTAGAGAAGAGGATATTGAGATTATTATTGGCGACGAGAACTGTGAATATCGATAATATGGAAATGTTTATATTCCAACGACTATTTCAACAAAAATATATATTCGTGAGTTTCTTTAATTTATATAATGGTGTAATATCCGTGGGCTATTGTAGCCAACTCATATGTTTACATGTCGGACTTCCTCCCCTTCCCCCTTGTTATCGATAGATTGGTCGTCCACGTTTCATACAGCTTGGACATGAACCGCGACATTATTATACCAAGAAGAAACTTACCTTGTCCATAATGTCTCAAGTAACAAATATTTCCTGATCTGGATCTAGCTAAATTATATGGAAACGTTGCCATTGTTTTGTGCTCCCGCCTCACTTCTCCCGAAGCGCCATTACTATAGGTTGTAAAACATGTTTATACATTTCATTCAATCTTATTGGTATCGACCAAGTTCATTAAGCGTCTTCGCCGAGCCACGCCTTCGTTGTGTTTGCATATGGACCTCGCAGACTTTGCTATACGACGCCGTTGTTCGACCGATTCAATCTTCTTCAGTTTCTGTATCTTTTGCCGCTGGAACAAATGTTTGTCGATAAATGTCACATCTCTATGAAGCAAATCTTTGAGATTGTTGATCTCTTGTTCATCATCCTCTTTCCTTCGACCTTTTCTATGCCTTTTACCTCTGGTATCGTGCGTCGACGAATTTCTTCCACTGACTTTCCCCGCCAATCGCCGCAATCTCCGCAGCTCGTGCAAGGAAATAGATGTTTTTACTGTTTTCAACGTTCGACGCAATCCTCCTGGTCGAACGTACCACAAGGCTTGATTCAATCTCCCGTTCAAAACCAACCGTTGAACGCGTTGTCGACGTTGTTTTTGCCGTAATCGTTTCCATTCACTTTTCCCATTGTTAGGGGTGGCGCAAAAGAGTCGACTCATTACCTTCTCAGTAACGAATCAATAAACAAGAAAGGACGTAGATATATATGATCATTTATTATTATTTTTTTACTGTTCAACAAATGCTTAAATATATCGGCAAAATTACACACACGGATAAGAAGAGAATATTACGAGCAAACGAAAGAAAGAAGTCTCATTCTCGTCGACAGTTAATATACTTTGTTCAGACACAGGTTTCCGGCCAGTCCTAACATGATGCCAAAATTTCGCCATACGATGAGCGCTGCTCCGCGCTCGCGAGCGTACCAACTGCGTTTATTCTGGCGTCCGATAGCGATGTCGGTTAGACTGACCAAGACACTGTCCAAGACACTGAAACAGTTGGTAGCGGTGTCTTTAAACAGAATGCGGATGGGCCCTCTGTGTCCGCGGACTGCGTCTTCCGTGTAAACCTCCACTTTGCGCGAGAAGTTCACTTCGGTATTTTCGTCGTTACTCTCATTCTCTTCTTTTGTGTTTGCTTTAATTTCTTGGGAGACGTCGAGTTCAACTTTACCCTCTGCGTCGTTCTTAGACTCCACTTCTGCTTTACTTACTTCCCTCTCTGGACCGTTCTTTTCAGTGACTTCGATTACGGCGATGGCGGGAGCTAACGCGAGTGGACTAACACATTTTTGCAACGCGCGGTTGAGAAGGGCGTTGTTAATCTTCACGTTTACACCCTTATCATGGTCTTCTTCCTCCGCGAGCGTCGTCTCTCTGACTTTCTGCTGTTCCTCGCGGACACGCTCCTCGTATCTAGCAGTAGTCGTCGCGTAGTCTTTCGAAAAACCAAAATATAAACTAACGGGAATCAGCAAGACGATCAATACCAGACCCTGGAAGTAGAAAGGTAGCACGGTATCTCTTTCGCTTGCTGAAGCGAACATGAGAGGATTCAACGCGGCCAAACCCGATGTTAACAGTCCAGAAATGTCCAGTCCAAGTGTGAACGCGTTCGTTGCTCGACCCCCGAAGACAGCCGCCATCGAAGCGGTCATCGTTTGAAGAACTCCCGTTAAAGTCGAGACGATTGAAAAGATAAGCAGGAACAAGACGAGTATCAGTACAGCATCGCAAGTGTTCGCGTACGCGGTTATGCCGGTGATGAAACTGGTCAGCAGCAGAATGAAGACCGTTGTTACCGTTATGCGATGCGCATAATTCTCCAACTTCAACACTCCGAACCCAATGATCTTTGCACCGGCGAAGTTCTTCAGTTGTCGATCTTCTATTCTCTTGCGACGTACATTGATCATCGCCACTCGACAGTATATCACTAACGAAACGATCATGATTCCTATCTGAAAAGTCCAGACGAACAATGTTGGAAGACTGGCATACAGATAATCGCTTTCGATTCCTCTGCACGACGGTACTGTAGAAGAGTTACTTGTAGTCGTCTTACCATGAGATAATGTCACAACAGTATTGGTGAAATTCTCAGTAATCGGCAGCGATGCGATCCTGGGCGTCAAATACGGCATAGCTACCGTCACGCAATTATACGGTATCAAACTTACTACCCCGCATAATATAAACATGAACAATCTAAAGATTACCGTTCTTTTCGAGACAGTCCATCCATCGTTCGTTACCATTTTCTGTCGTCCGATTTCCGATAAATTATTTCGCGTCTGTGATTGAATACGGTTCATCTTCGATTTTTAAGCAGCAGCGTCGAAAGTATATCTATAGATTGTGTATACTACAACTCTTTCTCAAAAACACAATACTACTTTCGTCTGCAATCACCGCTGGAATACCAACCCGTGCACTATACACGTGTTTATATATAAAACGGTGTGTAATGCTCCCCTTTTCTGGCAGGACGGGACCTTGACATTTGTAGTACAATTAGGACTAATCACCTGATGTTGTTATTTTTAAAGGCCAGGGGAGCGGGGGAGAAATTGGAGAAGGCCGTTGGGAAAGCTCCCCTTCGAAACATCCGATATAAGCAGACAATTTCCGAACTAAGATCATTCCACTCTTCAAGTTATTGGATGTACAAGAGTTATTATTGGATGTACAAGAGCTACAACAAAATTAACAGTGACAGAGATGGTAAGTTTGTAAAGCTGGTTTAAAGATTGACTTTACTTTTCAGTATATACAGTATCTATTTAACGGCGTACATGTTTTATATCTGGTATATTTTGTACGTTTTCCTGTACGTTCTGTATCATTCTTAAAACATATTTTGAGTATACATGTGCATATATATATATATATATATATATAAATATTGCCGGTACTCGTCGTAGACGCAAGGCTTTATAAACATTTCTATATCTTCTATATTTCCACAGATCGATCAGGGGGTCGATGTACCATCGTCGAGAACACCTGCAGCGGTAGCGTCTACGATAATATCGTCGGACCGTGCATTCTCTCCAGAGGCCTTTGTGCGGAGCCTGCCCTGGTGTCCAATCGGCGCAAAAATGCAGCAGGACGCTTTATTGACTGGACGCAAAAACAATTTAGCGATGTCTGGTCCGCTTATAGGGGAATGCGAAAAAAATATCAACAGTTTAAAATGGTTCGGTATCGAGGACGACACCATGGAGGCTGTCGATAACTATCTGAAGCTGTACGAGGGCACTTTCTTGGCCAAATCCATATTTAATGTGACCGGCCCTTCCGTAGGATGTCGTGAAAGTGGTACAAACAGAGGTCAAAACAACCCCATATGTTACGGCGCCATAAACTTCCACAAGGTGATGTATAGGAAGTTCTGCAAGCTGATAGAGAGAATCTTATCGGCTACACCGTCCAATTCACTGACCGTGAACGATGTGCTCAGAAACTATTTCAATAACGTACCGGCGAGCGACTACTTCACGTTCGAAGATCTAGTGAACAGAGGCAATCACAAGAGGGGGAGTAAATTCGCTATCTCGCTCGACACGAGGTGCTGTGCTAAATCCCTTCTTCCCACTGACTTGGAACTCGACCTCAGACTCTTGTTGGGTGACAATTGGTCTTTGGGACAAGTATGTGGGTTTTCACCCGTCTCCAAAGATGAGATCCAAAGAAGCGGTGGCAATGTACCTTCCAATTGGACGTTTTTCGCCGAATTTGCGACGTACTCCAGTAACTCAAGGTCGGCTTCTCGCCTCTCGCCATGCTGTGCGGCCGGCTGCTGGGGATTCCCCTTGTTAGCCGATGACGTCATTGAGCAGACGAACAAAACATGGCGACCGCCTCCAGTTCAGATATAATTTGGTTAAATAAACGAAATAATCTGAATGCCCTTCAAATACTTATCTTCTACCTGGACAAAAATGTTATCAGGAATAGTTGAGAACATATTTATAGCTGCCTTTCAACTATATATAAATGTTTTATATATGTGCAGTTGTGTGGCACTAGATCATCGATGTGCCATATTCCGTGGCCATTGCGTGATCAATGGAGCTGTATGAATGAGTTTATAGGGTGTGAGTGGTTCGACCGTACATCATGTAGACTGCATAGCGCCAGAATTCTTACCAGTTTTCGTATTATTTCACTTAATAACCGAATCTCAGTCTGTAAGTTTTGTTCCAAACGGACTACAGAAGTAGAAAAAAAGCCTCCCCCCCCCCTTGGAAAAAGGGAGAAACAAAACCCACAGCTAAAATATACAGTCTGTATATTTAAGGTGGCTACTCAGAATGAATTTCAGATATGTTCAAAATTGGCCAGACTATATGTATGTTTTTCCTCAGAAGTGGCATAATATCCAAGCATATATGTAGTGTATGGCCAATGCCAATAATTCTCAGCAAAAGTTGTCATACCGGTACATCATCAGAATCATCTATTTGCACAGATATGCCACAGCTGGTCGAAGGCAGGCACAGGACAAAAATTCACAAGTTCATTAATTACAAAATTGAATATTACATGTACGGTACCGATCATATATGGTACATGTTAATTATTTTGTTTATGCGGTGATGTGTATAATTAGCACTGCATGCACTCGAGATTGCATGACATCATGCTTGGGCCCCTATGGGTAAAATATACGGTACCGGTACCGTTACCCGGTATGTATAATTTGCTAAAATTTGCGAGCAAACATTGTCTGCATCATGCAACCGCAGGAGCGTAAATTATGCCGTAAGTATACTACGTTCTAGGTCGACAGCCATAGAAATGTTCTGAACCATTTCTGACAAATAAAACGCCTTCCAAAGTGTTATTACTTATACTGTATATAAATCTTTCCAAGAAAAAACCCTTTATGTGTATATTGTTGCAACCCACTGAGTCTGCAGGAAAGTGTAGGCTGGTTTTGAATGGTCCCCTCACTGTCATGATTTTGTGTACATATCGGAATATGACCGGACAGCTTCGAAACAATGTTGTAGCGGTACTGCTTTAATTTAGTGAAATTACGCACAAGAGTGATGAAATTACAAGCGTCTAGTCCGTCATCCATAATTCAGTCGTCGTCCAATATCCGCGTCCATAATCCAAAAGAATCAGTCTTTTATGGTGGCTATAGTCATTAAATTTGTCAATGCATTGGCCCCAAGACGGAGTCTGAGTTTGATATCAATATTTGGACAACAGTTATCATTGGTAACGACTTGCCCCAATTGAAAATGTTATTTCAGGTTTATTCCTGCTAAAGTACATGTACCGGGTACTGGACTAGTTGAAAAAAAACATTCCTCTGTACCCGGTACTTGAATACCGATACACTGAATACTGGTACAATGTCGATATGTATCACATCATGCAAGCTGCACCATGCCCTCCCCCCCCATATGAAAAGAGCGGGAGCCAAGGATCACTTTGCCTCCCTCCCCCCCGAATTATAACTGACATGCCTTGAAATGGGTCAGATATGTGTAGAGAACCGTCTGAAATTCTAAAATTGTCCCCCCGATCACATATTCAGAAGCCCCAAGTATTGACCGTGTTTACATTTGAAACATATGCGGTCATGTCTCAACTTCTCCACGAAATTGGTTCTGTCTAATCAACGAACAGCACAAGGTCCATCAATAGTTTGTGTTGTATACATATAATTCTTGAATTACTAAACGATCGATGGCATAAAAGTATCTACGCCTGGAGGAAAATAAAATAATAATTGTGTGAAGATGACTTCCTTGTTGTGTGTATAATAGTATGCCGGAACACTATATCCTTATTCGTTGAATATTTGCAATGGTAGACAAAAGTTGTTTTTCACTTGGGTGGGTGGGTATAGTTGACAGATATAATCGGCGAATATTATTTTCGAAGCAACGTGAGGGAAATTTCATTGAAGAACACCGATTGGATTTTTTTTTTTCAGCTTTTATGAGTCGGTTTTATTGCGAGATATGCTATCCCTTCCAAAGTTCTCAGAAGCGCCAAAATGCGTTAAATCAAGTCTAAAGTTTCAAAAAATTTCGGGGGAGATTTTCGCCTTCCCCCCCCCCGTCGGAGGGAGGGGGACACCCCTTCCCTGTCTGTCCCCCCCCCCAATATTCAGGTCGCTCCACCGCGCCTGCACAAGCAGCATCCACCATAACTGGTGCTGCTGCTGCGGGGAATCAGCTGATTTTTCGTCCGGACAAGATTCAACTACTGAAAATTCAAGACAGCTGGCAGTTATCTTGTATTACATAGGTAACTGAAAAGCAATCTCAACTATCCTCCCACCGATGTCAAGACACTCTCCAAGTTTGAAGTCGATCATTCTCGTGTTAACAGGAAATGTGTAAAGAACCAACTGCTGACAATGCAAGATGGGTGATAGCGGCCATCTTGGATTCTACAGGTAACTGAGAAGCATTCCTAACCGTTGTCTCACCGATGTCCAGCCACTCCCCGAATGTGAAGCCGATCAGTCCAAGCAGTCTCAAGTTATTGCCCGGACAAGATCAGTGCTTAAAATCAGGTAACTGAAAAGCAACCTCAACTCTCCTCTCACTGTATGATGTCAATTAACTCTCCATGTTTAAAGTTGATCAGTTCAATAGTTCTCAGGTTGTTGGTCGGACAAGAAATGTGTAACGATCCAACTGCTGACAGTGCAAGATGATTGGTGGCAGCCATCTTGGATTACACAGGTAACTGAATTCAAGATGGCGACTAGTGGCCATCTTGGATTATGCAGGTAACTGAAAAGCAATCCCACGTCCTCTCACCGATGTCAAGTCACTCTCCAAGTTTGAAGTCGATGGATTCAATCGTTCTTGAGTTAATGTCTGGGCAAGATCAACCTGCTGAAATCCAAGATGGCTGATAGTGGTCATCTTGGATTACGCAGGTAACTGAAAAGCAATCCCAACCATCCTCTCACCTATGTTAAGATGCTCTCGAAGTTTGAATAGTTCTCAAGTTATTTGTCGGACACGAATGTGTCAAGATTCAGCTGCTGACAATCCAAGGTAATTGATGACGGCCATCTTGGATCACACAGGTAACTGAAAAGCAATCCCAATCGTCCTCTCACCGATGTCAAGACATTTTCTAAGTTCGAGATCAATTGGTTCTCGAGTAGCAAATGTAGCACACCATAAATATCAATATAAATCTGATTGTTTTCAGAAAAAATACTTCAGTTTTATTTTTAGACATACAATGGTCATTCTTCCATACATTAAGTGTTTAGCAATATTAAAACATATACAGCATGATATAGAGAAAAATGCTACACATAATGTGGAGTATGAGCTAAAACTATATTATATTTTCAATAGCATGATATATATATGATGCAGCATTATATATATACAGGGTGTATCAAAAAAACCGGAGTCCTAGTACGATGACATATTTTTCATTGAGCAAAGGAGAAATCTTTTTTTTTTTTTGATTTGTCATCAAGACCGACCCTTTGGGACTGACCAGCTGAACAATTCAATGATCTGTGATCAAGCATGTTAGAACAATAGCTATTCTTCAATTGTGAGTGAAATGTCACTTGCGCCAGATTTGGTTTACATCATTCGTCTGCCCTTGAAAGAAAAGAAATACGGTGTACAAATGAAACTCTGTACAATTTATCCACTCTGAATTCATTGACATTTTGAAAACAAAACGGTGTACAATTAAAATGTCTTTTGACTCTGAATTTACCAAAAAGGTGTACAATTCAAATGTCTTTTTAACAGACAATTGAATCTCAATCTTCAACGTGTCCTCCATTTCTCTGGATGCAGGTACGCGCACGTTCATTCATTGCCGCCACGGCCCGTCTGATAAGTGCCTGGTTCTGCCTCAGGTTGTCAACTTCTGTTATGATGCGCTGTTCCAGGTCATTGAGATCTGCTGGAGGCGTGATGTACACCCTGGACTTTAGGTAACAGTTAAAAGACATTTTAATTGTACACCGTTTTGTTTTCAAAATGTCAATGAATTCAGAGTGGATAAAAGACATTTCATTTGTACACCGTATTTCTTTTCTTTCAAGGGCAGACGAATGATGTAAACCAAATCTGGCGCAAGTCACATTTCACTCATAATTGAAGAATAGCTATTGTTCTAACATGCTTGATCACAGATCATTGAATTGTTCAGCTGGTCAGTCCCAAAGGGTCGGTCTTGATGACAAATCAAAAAAAATAATAGATTTCTCCTTTGCTCAATGAAAAATATGTCATCGTACTAGGACTCCGGTTTTTTTGATACACCCTGTATATACCGCTCATTTCTTTACCCCAACTAACAGTCTATGGTTTGACAATGCGTTCTTGTTGACAGTCCTTGGTTGTCTCCACACAGACTATTGTTCTCTCAATCGGGTGGTTTTTACATAAAAGATGGACGGCACATTCTCACCTCGACACAATTGAAACATACAGCAACATCCTGATCATTTCTTTAGTCTGTGGTTTGTCAGTGTTTTCTAATCTTGGAACATGGAACACACATTCTCACTTTATCACATAAGCACTATTAAATCATTTTTACAGTAACATATAAACATCCCAATCATTCAGTAATTCTGTGGTTTGTCAGTGCTTTCTTATTTACAGTCCTTTGCGCTTGTATCCAAACAGACTATTCTTCACGTTACAGCTAGTCATGTGATTTTTACATAAAAGCAGGACCATACGTTCCCACCTAAACTCTGATCTCAATAAATATTCTTTAGATATCTGACAGTGAATTGCAGCTTATGTTAGATGATCTCTGACAAGCGAGTTCATGTAGACATGGTAGAGAGGAAGTGAATCAAGCAATGATCACCACAGGTCCTCTGCAGCTCTTCAATCCCATTCCCAGTTGATCACAGAAGCTGTGCTTTCAATTGTGTTGTACAGGAAGCTGAAATGGATAAAAAACATTGTAAGAAGCTGATTTCCGATTTACAAGTCTTCAGGCAGCCCTTCTCATTAAAATGTGATTTCAAACGAGGTATTAATAATGGATGTATTTTCTAATAGTTAATCTTAGCTAATAAACAATTCACATCGATATACTATTTGCTGAATATCCTCAAAATGATGGGACAACCACTTTATCACTGAAAACATGGAAACAGAACTATGTATATCATGAATATACTTAACTCTCTGCAACTTTAATGTATCTGACATTTATCTGGTGCTCGGAAACTTTAGTATGGGAGTTCAGATTGTGATGTTTGCTCACCCATTATTGCTCCTATGATGTTACTGTTTTGTGCTGGTAGTTTCTCATAGCCATATCATCAAGGGAGGAGAGTGTTCATCAAGTATCTCTTCCATCATGTCCCAGGGGTGGTGTTGGTCTCTGACATATCTGATGATGACTGTTTCATTCTCCAAAAAGATATATTGAATTTGTTCATGGCCTGGTGGTACTGGTCCTGGTATACACATACACTGCTTCCAGGAGGCAGTTCAACCATCTGAAACAGTGTAGAAACATTTCAATGAAACAATGGTTAAGTACACCTCCTCAATGCAGTCGGACACGTCAGAAGTAGAATGATCAAATATAAAAAAATAAATAATAATAATAATAATAATTCGCACAAAGATATTGTGATGGCCATAGTAATGGTGGCCATCTTGGATATTAGCGCTTGACTTAGGATCAAATTATATGCCCTATGTTTACACATTCAGATGTGCTGTGACAAGGTTGCTTTGCTTGCTTAACAGTGACTGTCGACCTGAATGAACATCCTGTGAGATTAAATTCCCTTATTTCTTCCCAGAGGGGAATGTCACTTGGGCAAAACAAACAAGGCGATGAAATATTCAACACATTGCCTGGTTTTTACAAATTCTCTTGAATATGGGCATATTCAGAGAGGTCATGGGGTCTTGAATGTGATTTGGAATTCCTAAAACTAATTGTTTTTGACTAGGATAGACCCACTCTTTGTGATGGTACAGTTTTGTCAGATGAACCATGCCTAGGCATGATGATTATCATTAGTGATCATACAGAATCCATTTATGAATTTAGAGGGTAATCACATGGCAGTGTGACTAACGTCACAGAACCTACGATGTATAGGGTAGGCATTAGGACTCTGACATGCATGGGCTCTTCGAAATCCCTCCACCCCAAGTTGAAATCCTGCCTATATTAAGATGGGCACGGCCCAAGCCAGAATCAAGAGTGATTTTTATCAAAATCACCAGCTCAGAACTTGCTGGTAACAGTCCACTAATGCACCGTCATGCAAAAAATCAAGATTCTAATGTCAACGGTTCTCCTTATTTTGCGGACTAACGGTCTCGGATGGACTCACTCACTGACTACTGGACAATTTGCAGATGGTAGCCTACTTCATAGGAAAAGTATTAAATTAATTAGGTCAAATTTCATCAAAAGTTAGTCAGCTCAGAACTTGCTGGTAACAGTTCCCTAATGCAGCTTCATGCCAAAAATCAAGGTTCTAATGTCAACGGTTCTCTTTATTTTGCTGATGAAAGGATTCGGATGAACTGACCAGGCGTACCGCATCCTTAAAATTTGTTGTATACGCGAAGTCGATTTGGTTCCAAAACTTAACAGAGTTTGAGCAGAAGAAGCCAAGGAGCAAATTCACCTAATAATTCGATCACCGCAAGTGCAACAAAAATGACTTATATCTGAAAATATTCTTCATGGCATCATCTACAAGGTGTCACATTTTGTCATTATATCATGACTTTTCTTCAATTTGAATGAAGAATGGGAATGTTACCTATTCTCTGTGTTTGAATAACAAAGTTGAAAAGTGAACTTCCTGTGATTGAATTATTAGGGGAATTACTGTACCCAGTCATGCCAATGGCACAGATGAATAGTGATAGAGTGGCTATAGTATATATGAAATAAATGTTTTGGAAAAAAAAAAAAAATAATGAATAATGATATTATGGATAATATGCTCATAGTAATTTTCACATTGTGACCATACAGACTTTGAAAATATCTATGACTGTATTTGAGATCGCAAAATCTGTATTTACCACATTATACACGTGACATATTAAAGCATCGTAATATGTGACAACTGTGGTAGCCATATTCAGTTAGCGCTGGTCTCCAGCCTTCAGGCTATAGGAGGTATCAGATCTGTGTATACACTGATTGAGGTATTATCAGAGGTTACTGATACCGTACAAGGATACCTCAATTATAATAATAAGTTGAATCGGGTATTTTGAACCCATTAATATAATAAGCATTTCCCAGTTTTGATACGCATATCCCATTGGGATGGTACACTCGCCTAAAATCTGAATTATGAGAACTGCATGTACATGTATGGTGCTCAAGGAGAATGAAGAATAAACCTGAAAGAGCACGGCCTGGGAAAGGTAAATCCATCACACAAGTAATATTAATAATTGAAAACTGAAAGTGTCTTTAGCCCAATTGATGCACATACATGTACATAGTATCCAATCAAAGCATGTAACAACTCCAGTTCTGCGAAATATTTGAGAAAAATACATGGAGAATGTAATAGCCATGAGCAGGGGTCAAAATTTGCATTATATTACATGCAGGACATGTCCGGCTAAAAATTGCTGATGTCCGGCAATTTTTCATGGTAGTTGCTACTGTTTTATATAGTTAGCAGGACACTTTCTACAAATGTCCTGTTCAGTGCAAGTGTCAATTTCTACCCCTGCATGAGTGTATACTATATGCAGGGCTGCATGATCATGTTTGAATCAATGTTTCAATATCTGGTCAATCTCATTAAAATCAGATGATGTGCAAACTCGCTAATAGGATCTGACGTCCCTTGTAATATGGAGCGTGTTCAGTTACCTCGAGTGAACAAGCAGTGACTCCTGATGGGATTGGTCCAATCTATTTGAGGCAATGCTCCCAGATGTAAGCTTTACTCGTCACCTTGCGTCACTGGAGGTCATTGAATCTTGTTTGTGCAATAAATACTTAAACTTGACACAGGTCCGAGTTCAGCCTCCACGTCAATGCAGGTCCAATTATATGGATCTACAGTCTTGTACGGGTGTCCGACCTATTATCGTGCATTTTTCAAGGTTTATTTGGAATATATAAAAAGTACTTCTCGAAATGACATGAAAACTGACACTATGACTCAAGCTTGTCAGCTTTCTTCCATTATGAATTCCATCAATGACGTCACTCCCTTCTGTACGTGCGCAAGCTATCTTTAACTCGACTTTTCAGCTCAGTTCCCGCCGTGGACAGTACCAGTTATCGGACACCCATCCTGAACAAAAAATTGACGTTGAAGTGCACTGTATTTTCAAGTTTTGTGCATGCATCATTAGCTGGAGTTCTGTCACTTCAGATGATATGATCGTTGTTCAATTTCTATATGTATTTTCTTGAGAGATCGGGAAGATGGTAGATCGAATTTCGCACCCCCGCCACAACACGAGAAATTTCGAATTTTGATGAAAACAAAAAAGTTAGTTTAAATTTTTTTACTTTAATTCATGGCTACCTATAATTCTATATTTTGCATATAGCATGACTGCCCGGTTATTGGACAGGCCCTATTATTGGACACCTAGACCCAGCGGGGCTATTTTCTGGGAATATTACAGGACAACTGTAATACAAATTTAATTTTACAGTTGAGTTGCAAAGACATGCTAATAAATTTCTGTTTACTCACGAAATTTGTGCACGTTCAGCCCTCGTGCGGGTCGGAAATAGTGTCACAATTTTGGGTAAAAAAATGCGTCAGAAAATTTCCTCCAGTTTCTCAGTTTCATTCCTGATTGCAGGTTTGATTAAATTCAACGAAATTTAACTGAAAATGTTCCCACAAATATAGAGAATCTTCATTCTGAATCTCAGTGTGCAACGCGACAGGCGTTTGGCAGACGATGTATATTTCTACCCGCCACTCGGTCTAAAAATAGAAGAATACCGGGAGCAGCCACTTTACGATAGCACAACATGTGGCTCACACTGACAATAGCATTGATTAACAGTCAAGGATAATGGACACTCCCAAAAACTGCAAAATTTGGGACCGGATTCAATCTTCGACGCTATTCCAAAACTCATTTGTGGACTACAGTGCGGATTCATGTTTAAATATTCTTGGAGGTTTACTAAAGACTGTGGGACAATCAATTTGACAGTAAGTGGATTAGTTTCAAATAAATCCATCACTGAAAAAGTGTCCAATAACTGGGCGCAAACTTGCATTTTCATACCGTGGATGGTCCCTGCGTTTCAACTATTCCCAGTCTCTCCCCGTATTTTTTCTTCAATATTATTTTATGACGATTTATCACTAAAGATGTAGTCCTTTGTCCAGTGTTACTTTCTCGGCCGTACGTGGTCGCATGGCCGACCTGCAGACTCTTATTCATAAAAAGTGTCCAATAACCGGGCAGTCATGCTACAATTAAAAATAAATGTCGCCTTTGTTCCGACATATTATTGCATTGTCATCATGAGCACAACACGTACGCACGAGATGCGTGTCCGATAACTGACATGTCCGATAACTGTTCCGACACCTGTACTATGTAGCATGTACATGTATTCCCCAACCTGTTAGCACATATTATAATATATGAATGTATATCAGATATGACAAGGCCATCCATATCAACCGCTTGTGCTGATCTATGAATTAGTTTGTTTGTTTTTTGGGTTTTTTTTTTCAGTTCAGCCTTGGACAGACCACTGGGCATTTATTTGCCATTCGGCCACGCATTTACAATAATGTTGCCCACGTTAAATGTCCCGCGGTTTGATGGTGCATTGTGGGATACTTACCAAGTCCCCAGTCTTTTGGAAATTTCGTGGAATCATCAGCGTCTTCAGAAGCCTCTTTCTCCCTCCTAGGACATGTTCACATCGGCAAAACTGCCTCCCATAAGGCCAAGCCACTCTGACATACTTCTTCCTCGCTCTACTATTCAAGTACGCAGGAAACTACACATTTATTCAACATTAAAGCCCACGAAATTTCTGTCACTTCGCGTCAAAAACCGCAGAATAGGTTCCGCAAAATTCCTCACGTGTGTTTATTCCGGTTCAACGGATCAATCTGACACACTTTGTACTGTATATCGAGAATAAATGTGCGATGTGGACAGTATCATAATGCTTTATAATCATAAAAAAGTGCTCATACGAAGCATGCAGGAAAAAAAATCTAGAATACAATCGAAACTAATGGGATTTCGATATTTTACAATTTCCGCTTCGATTCCCACTTTTGGACACTTGCAAGAATTTTTATTTTCACCAGGAGAGCTAGACAAGGGAGACTATAAAATGACAGATTTCTTCCAACTTCGTCAACAAAACGAATTCTCTTCTTGTGCGCTATTTTTCGACTATTTCAGTTCATTTTGTCCGCAGAATTGCTTAACCAAATGCACTGCCAACTTCAACTTGACTGGCGATAGTGTGTTCGTCGCTTTATATTCAATTCATACGTCATATTGCATTCAGTTACAGTCCCCTGAAATCACTTGAGGTCGGATTTTCGCAAACTCTATGAAATAAACATAAATTTACGAGAAGCACCACTCACTTTAATAAAATACAGTTTACATGTATTTGTTGAAACCAAATTATAACATGTTTTATGCAATACGAATTGCGCACAAGATTGTTTTACAACAGCATGTGTAAAGCTCTTCGTCTATGGTCACGTGATCACCAGCGAAGTCCCATAGGCTGCATTTGGCTGGATTCTATCTCAGTATTAGTTTGCTCGAGTGGGAAAGGCTATATAATAAGCTTGTACTGTCCAATTGCATACTGCTTAAAAAATGCATTGCCTCCAGCCTTGAGTTACTTGAGTACAACTTCTGCAGCCATGACGCACCTTCGACAGCTGCTTTGAGTAAATTACGTCACTTACTTCTCGACGTCGATCGAATGAAGGAGTACGGATCCAGAAACATGGAGTTGAAGCGTTCACTGCGAAAAAGAAAGATCAACAACTCGCCGTCGCATCCGCGTTCCCCGCCGATCTGCATAGGCGTAAAGACGTTATCATCACCTCCCGTAGTCAAACGTCCCATCGAAAAAGCGATTACAGAGGTCGATTCACGTAAGAAGATTAAATACGAAGCCGACAGTACTCGTAGTACGTCTAGTAGCGACTACGACTGGTCGAGGGAAGAACACTGGGACTACGATGTGTATCAACACGGGACCGAAACTTCACAAGATGAGATCGACATTATTCTTGACAACCTCGTAGAAGCAGGTCCCGCCGACTCTACATTTGTTTGTAAAATGGAGAGTATCGGTGCGATCATCACCGCCAACCCGATCGACGGTGTTGTTAACACGAATAACCCCGACAACACCAACAACACCACTTCTTTAGTGTCCCGGTACGACGACAGTAGGACGAACGTGGACTCTAACAGAGCCGGAAGAGATATTTTGATGGAGGCTATGAATATCGCTGGTATAACGTCTGTCAGCGAAATGGACTCCGTCTCGTCTACGTACAGTGCTAATGAAACGAACAACGAAAATCTCCAAACCAGTGGTGTTGAACATGCTGGTGACAGTGTTCAGAACAATATTGATAACATCTACGATAATAGCACTCTTCCTAATGTTATACGGGTTGGACAATTAACGCCAAACTTTACCACGTCTAACATTCCCGTTTATTATTCTCTTGACAATATCACTCTTCCGAATGTTGTAGCGGTTGAACAATTTATACCGAACTTTACCACGTCTAACTTGCCCGTTTATTCCTCTAGTGACAATATCACTCTTCCGAATATTGTACCGGTCGGGCAATTAGCGTCAAACTTTTCCACGTCTAATTCTCCCGTCTATTCTTCATCAGTGAACAACAACAACAACAACAGCAATAATGATAATAATAACTCGTTCACTATCAATCAACCAGTATTGAACAGTATCGTGGCCGCCTTGTTCCAATGCGCTAAGCGATAATTGATTTTATTTATCTAATCCTCTACTGACAGTTTTGTATATATGTATGCATATAATTTTATACCATGACGTTGTGATCTAAAAAAAGGCTCGACGGCCGTTCCCAGTACATGTGTTTTTTAGACCGAATTGTTTATTGTTTAGTTCGGAAAAGGCTGTTTGCAAGTGAAAGGGAATATAATTGATACTTTACATTCTTGACCCGTTTTCTCGCCTTATAGGATTCTGATACTCGATGAGTGCGGATGTAAAGAGTAATATCCTCTCGCACAGAAGAGATATATATTTTGTCACAGGAGAAGGAAACTATTAATTGAAATATTTCTGTACTGTGGCGAGTAGTCATGGGAATCTCGTTAAGTTATATAGGGACATTATGAGAAGACGGTTGTTCGCCGATGAAGAGACCCGTTACTTGCGCGGTGAATTGGCGTGTGTATCTTGTTTCGTGTTACTGTTCTTGATCTTATTCTTCTTATTGATATTCCTCGTGCACGCGTCTGCCAGTGCCGGATGGACCAGTAATAAGAGCGATAGAAGCGTTCGCAGTGTGCACGATATGTGGTATCATTCGCTCCCGTCTAACGACAGAAAAAATGGATCGATCGTCGCAATGGTGTGAAGCCATTTATGAGAGCCATATGCTTCCATCGGATAAATCACGGCTCATCTGCGATACAGTAGCGTCACAGGCGACATGGTGATTGAGGAGGATCCGCGACTAAACGTACGTCGTCGTCGCCACAACTCTATCGGTATAAGAATCATGATTTAAATAGAACAATTCTACGATGGGGATTCCGAACATGCGACCGCACATCTGTTATGGAATAGTACGGAGATACTCTCTGTTTTTGGTTAAAGGAAGAGACTGTATAACATGAAGATGTAAACCCCTTGTTTATATTGTGAATCCGAAACATACAATATATACCACGAGTGTTTGTGTGTTTGTCTATTTTATTCGTCTTGATGTAATAACAGCAACATGAGTTTCAATTTCTTCACCGCGTACAAGAGATTCGGAAAGTTCAATTGTTCAAGGGATATTTTACCGCTGTGTGTACATTCGGTGAACACGATCTCTGTTCCAGTTCCCGTGCCGAATATGGCCCAGTCCCTTATACAGTACGGACATCTAGGCGATCGTACGCGCCCGTCTCTCAATTCTTGATCTTCCTCTACTTTTTCATCAGCGTCCACCCGTTCGTCTATCATGTCATCGAACACGCTTCTTTCTGTTGTAGTCTCCTTTTCTCTGCACTCTTCGTCTAACGCTCTGCCGTTGTTGAACTTGTACGGCGTCAAGTCGACCACGTTCAGTACGTGCGGTATCAATTGTTCGTTCAAATGATCGACAGCGACGGACCGGTGGAACTCTTCGACTGGAACGTGGTCCACGAAAATCCATTTGTTCATCGACGAGTTTAAGACCGACTTGTGAGTGACTTCATCGTTATACGCGGTGTTCGACTTATCTTCGTCGTTGAAGGCGGCGATGGCTCGCTTATGAGTTCGAATAGTAAACGTCAATAGAAGGTCGTACAGTCCAGTGAAATAAGTGAAGATTGGACGCTGTGCGACGAATCGTTGGCGTTCTGCCTTCGACACGGACAGATTGTGCGCCAGTCTTTCCAACCACTCTTCTGCGTGTCTATCGATCAGTGTTAGTAGCGCCTCGTCGTTCACTACCGTTTTCTTACTATTATCCTTCTCTCTAGAAGACCGTTCGTCTTCTCTCTTCCTCTTGTTCCAGTACAAGAACAGCAAGTGTATGACCGCCGCGATAATTCTCGCTTTTTCTAGCGCCAATAAGTTCAACACCCATTTCTGTTCGAGTTTAGTACGAATATCTAATGGCTTCATGATGATCGACGATCGTTCACTTTTTTCCCTTTATTTGTACTTACACACAAATAAGACAAGTTAATCAGATTGAGTGAGTAGTAGGGTTTAACCTCCTTTTTCTACTTTGTTTCAGTTATACCAAGGCGGTGCCTGCATGTGCCAGAACACGAGTGCGTCCAGAGTTCCTATTATCTTGCACACTGATCAACCCAGCCAGTAACAGCACCCGGTCACCCATCCAATTATTGCAATAAATACACAATTTGTTTGTTTTTTTGTATTATTGTACAGCGTACACTGGGGGATAATAATATTGCCATCTGTTAAAGGCCAGCTGTTGAGCAAACTTCTCTAAATGAATCATCGACGACAAGTTCGGTAGTACCGGAGCGGCGCAACGTCTCATGTAGTGTACCGTTTCTATTAATGTAATGTATCCCCCATACTTGATCAAGTAAGCGGCGACAGCCGTTGCTGCCATGGAAGAACCCTGTACGAGAACGTGTCCTTTACCTTTTTTGGCCGATCCGTCTATCCAATTCGCCATCCAGTCCAAGGAAGGTAAGTTCTGTTCGTCGTCACCCATCTCTTCGTGGTATATGTGCGATCTGACCGGAGACGGGTGAACGTTATTCAAGATTCTTCTCAGACGTGGGAATGCATTCTCGGTGTTCGATTCTTCGTAAGTGGGCATGGACATGATATACGCGTAAGGTTCCAACATCTTCACCAAATCGTCTCTCGGTATTGCCGGCGGGATAGACGACGTCAGACATATCCACGCACCAGATTTTTCGTCTTCTCGTATACCCACAATGCTTTCCATCACCTGGTAAGAAAGAAACAGAATATATTGGTAAAATACTCTCTCATTCACTGCCACTCGACGTACCTTCGTCATTGTTTTTCGCGTCGACTTTTCGCTTGTGCAACAACGCGGCTTTTTTATTGTATTCCCGTTCTTCGCCTTCGTCCGTATCTTCGACGTCCGCGACTGTCTGCAACGTGTTGTTCGTTTTCCTGCTTTTGCGCTGTCTGGGATAATTGTTACCATATTCTTTTCGTCTTTCCGATTCTAGATTTCGGCTCGACGACGATGGGAGACCGGCCATTGTCGGAGATAGATTCATCCACCAAGTCGACGTGGCGATTCTCACGACTTCGTCGTAGGATATTCGTAATTTATAATCTCGTCTGAAAATGGCGTCGGCTTCTAGGAACAGTCTCTCCACGGTCAAAGAAGAAGTGGCGGTGTCTGTCACGTTGATCTCTTCGAATTCCTCTACATTCATAGTTGTCATTTCGGGGGCGTAAACGACTGTGGAGCGTTTCACGGAGAGAAACGGGAGAACGTACGTCGAATAAATTTGTCTGTAATCTCTCTTACCTTCCTTGTGGAAGAATTCAGTCTCTTCCAATTTACGATATTCGCGTACCAATCGCGTTTCCATATTGATCATTTGATTCGTGCTGATCGTGCCCGTGAATACCCCTTGTCGAAAGACCGTGCCTTCTGGACAGCGTATAATCTGCGGTTGCAATTTGCAATAAGAAGTGACGACCTTCTCACCCTGTGCCGTTTGGGTGACCGCCTTTTGCCGAGAACTGTCTTGAAAGAGCGCCGCGTAAGACGAAGGCGGTTCGGTTTGACGAACGATTCGACATTTCATGTCCATCATGTCTCTCTCGCGTTCTCTCGTCTCCTCGTCATTAATTCTCCTCTGTTCAAGGATCGTGTCTCGCAAACGTCGGCGATGATCGTTCAATTCTCGATGCATGCGTTGGCAGAACTCCCTCTTTATGGCGATCTTGTCAGCTTCCGATTTTTCGTGAGAGTCCTGCAATCTGTCTACGTACTCATACGCTTGTACCAATTGACGATCCGTGTTCGAAGCGCGTAGTTTTCTTCGTTTCTCATATCTTTGTTCCAATCGCGATCGCGTTCGTTCTTCCGCGTCCTCTACTCGATCTTTGGTCCGTTGTTCTAACAATTCTGCCAATTCGCGTCGTTTGTCAGCGGCAACGCGAGAGGTTAGCGCATCATCTTGGCGCATTTCTCTGCCCCACAGTCCCAATTGGTCTTTCAACGTGTCGGCCAATGTTTTGTTCATCAATTCGCTTTCGGTGAGAATATCGGCTTGCGTGCTCACTTCTCCCATCTCGGCTCGAGGTTCGGTGGCGGTAGAAGTAGAAGTACTGGTCGATGCGCGCGCTCGTTCGGCTATACCACCATCCGTGCCGTCACATTGTTCTCCGCGGCGTCGACTCTCGTTCAATTCCTCTTCTGTCAAGTGCATTTCGTATTGCATGATCTGTGATTGTAACGCCTCCACCTCCATAGCGGCTTCAGCTTCTTCCCTAGCCGTCTCATCGGGTACTGTCGTCGAGTCGCCATCAGTCTCCGTCCGTTCCTCATACAAGTGTTTACTAACGACGCTAGTTCTCGTGTCGTTCCTGGACGACACTCCGGCGGTATTCCGATTATGCAGAAGCATTCCCAACGCGTCGTTCCTTCTCGGGAATCGAGCGTGGATCACGCTGCGATGCCAGATAGGGTTAACCAGATGTGTCACTGGTGCAAATATAATAGCACTACGCCCCAGTCATCCCCATTGAAACAATATGTTAGTAACTAGATAAAGTGCCTCATTTCGATCGGGTGGAAGACGTTCAATGCTTCTCATTTTAAAAGGCGTGTGATTCTCTCTACACCATTAACAGATGGCGTTCAGGGCGACGTATGGAAACGATGAAAACAGTACCCTATAAAGGTCGTTTCGAATTGAGCTTATATACAGTGTCTCTCAATGGCAGGCCAGGCTTCTCGGATTTGACATGCTACTTCCAAAGAAGATCTGATAATCTGGTAGATACTTCATGTAGAAGATATTGTCTGAGTCTTTGTGCAGCTGAAAAGGCTCAAGTCTAGACATATTGTTGTCCCCAAACTTTCTATGCATTGTCTTGTGATTCTTACATGGAATACGAACCGATAACCTCATTAAATATATAGGCGTGATTAATATTGCATCTCTAAAATCGGCAAACTTTATATATAGCCGACCTTGGATCGTATAGCGATGAGACACTTCCTCATTAACAATCCTGAAGTGTTTCGTTCACCCTGGCAGGAAAAAAAAACATCAGAAAAACTCTAGCAGGCTGATTTATTTCAAGTAACGTGGGCTTATATTAATAGTCTTGTAACAATAATATTTCAACAAGGAAGCTATATTTCACACTAATTATTATTGTCAATTATTAGTGTTTTACACGAGGGATAGGTCATCACAGCAAAAATATGATAACGTTAAACGAAATCAGGCAAGTATTTCAATGACAAGGATGATATATTCTTCATTTACCCGAAGTATCTTTCTGGTTATCGTAATCAGATTTTTGGTATGGCGAATTATCCCTCCTGTAGGTCGATACTTCATGTAGGAAGCTATTGTCGGGGTCTTTGTGTCGCTGAAAAGTCCAGACACAGTGTTGTCCACAGACTTGGCTATTGTATGCATTGTCTCGTGATTCTTACATGAAGTATGAACCCTCGAGTAAAACGCTAATAATTGACAATATATTCTGTTCAGAATATTTAGTCTGCTTAGTATAAAATTTACATGCTTTTCATGCAAAAAGTTTTCACATGATGATCGAATTCTATGCAGCCGCTTCGTTCAAATAAGTTTGGGCAATTTCTGCGAATAAATTTCTCTCAAAAAACAGGTGCAACTACGGAGGGACGAATTTGTATACTATTTCAAGAGGCGCTCTCGAATTGGGAAATTCATACAGCCATACACTCACCAGAGCTTTTTATACCCCGTAGTTTTCAGAAACTATAACAGGCCAACTTTTTTATTTTCTTTCAAAGGCCAATGGGAATAGCGGATTTCTGTTCGAAAATTTCAATCGACCAATCGAGATAACCCATGGTGCACTGTAGTTCCTTCGAAAATCTATTCAACTCAATAGACTATATTTCATTTTTTTGTAACTGCGTAGCGTCTGCGCAGCTTTTCGTGAACTTCCTGTTTGTACCAAATTCGAAGTTTTTAACGTCGGAGAGATAGGCCCAATGTTGGAAAACAGTTGACATTTTGTACAACTGTATGTAAAATCACTAAACAAAAGCCATGGACTATCGTCAGATGGGCTGAAGAACGGCTCCAGATATTTATTTACCCTGAACACAATTTAGTTCAACAGGAAAAGTACTTTTCCCGAGATAGGACTCACTTTCAACCCGGCCAGAATGAGGCCGTTGGTACAAATCACTTTTCGTGATCTCGCCTTGTGCGCATGCTCAGTTACCCTAGATTTATAATGGTGATCTCGTCTATGAAACAACAGCTTCTAACTGGAACAAACCCAAAGGCTTGAACAATTAACTCATCCTGGACTGGTCGCCTAATTTTTGCTGTTGAGACATAAGGGGTGAACTTCGATATTAGATTTTCTAATGAGGAATCATTCAACACATGTAGGTGACGAGACGAAAAAGTAATGTCATTATCCCATTTTGTTCTGAGAAAGTAGAAATATCTTAGCTTCAAATTGATGGCGCTTTGTGCCCTTCACGGATCAATGAAGTTGATATGCAGAATTGCTTCATGTATTCACTTCATATTTCACATGGTATTAACCTCCGAAAATGAACAAAATCAGATAATACAACAGACAGTGTCCGTTATTCTGCGTTCCTTCATATACTCTATGCTCTGATCTGTCAACCGGTTAACATAGATTTGTTTGAAACGCTGTCACAATACCCAAGTCTTCACTTGTGCGCTGTGGCCCCCAAGACAGGCTACTATGTATTTATATTATCCGGTTTAAAAGGAAGCAATAAATTACGCAAACTCGCAGAAATATTCGCCGGTTTTGAGCAATCTAATTAAAATTAAATCCTATCTGCTCCCTATTTGGGTGTGTCGCTTGAAGGATCAAACAGGCTTGCAGTAACTCGAGTGTCAACCAATCCTGAGAAAGCTTCATAGTGCTCTGAAGGGAACATTAATGTTAGAGAATTTTTGGTTGGCTCAGCCGAATTACACGCCGCGCTGTCGGGGTGTCTTTTCATGTTGCCGCGTTCCCGAAATTGTGCACCATAATACGGGGTAGATACATGGTCTTTGATGTAAACATTGGGTTAAAATGACACGGTGACCCCGACTGCAAGTAAATTAGTTCAGATGCGATCATGATGTCAGAATGCTATTAAATATTCATGGTATGGGCGCCCAGAACACCGAAAACAACTGAAATAGTAAGATCCTATATAGCGACATGTACGATTATGGAGCATTGATAGGATATTAATTTATTAAGATTGGGTTTTGAGATATCCGTGACTGATTGTATCAGTTACCGCCGACAGCTATTCTTGCTAGCTGTATATATCGTATACAATGCATGCACTTATTCCTGTGGTCGAGACGAGGCCCATAGCGTCCAGCAGCTGTTGGGTACATCCTCAAATTCCAAGCCGACCGTGGAGAAATATACCTGACATACTCCGCTTTGTTTGCAGAAGTTAAACATAACACAGCCTTCCTCCCGACAAATTCTACCACACCCGGTCGTGGATGCCGCTCTGACTGTCTTGTCTGGCTTACTAGAAATCCTCGGAGTTTTCAAACCGTCATACACATTTATCCCTGTTATAAAAGAAGAAACGATGTGGTAATTGAAGTAACATCGAAATTACAAAAAAAAAAATGTTTTGGTTGACTTGCAAAAGGCGAATCGTCACTCACGCTCAAATAATAGCGGTCTTCAGAATCCAGTTTCCTAGCAACTCAACCGAAACTCACTATGTTAAATCCCCTAACCACATGCATTACCTCTTTATCTGAAAGCGAGGTTGTATCATACTCAATCACATACGTGTCTGTTTATTCCTGCACGCGTTCTTAAAACGCAGTAGCTTGTAAGCTATGCATACTTTGAAGATGAACACCTAATATTTATGTGATGAACTGTCTTTTATATCAAAATCGCTGAATTTCCTCATCAGAATTGACAACATTATGAAAGCTAACATATACTGCAATTAAAATAGTGCTGTTATTTCACCAACCACATAGCCTCCGGTTTGCAAGAAGATGAACTGTTATCGTGAATGGTCATGTTTTAACTCTGAACGTAGTTATTCATGTCGCACCGACTTGACTGTGACGGCGTAAAATGCATATCTCTAGTTACGACGACCTTACGAGGTCCACTATTTCTGGTTTTATTGGAAAACAAGCTTTCCGGATATACCGGATATAGTCAGAATTGGCAATCCCTCTTCTGTGCGTAGTTATCAATCAACAGCATGCTTTGGCGTATAGGGCGCAATATCTATGGCAATACGTTTCGTGTCTAATTCCGCTTAACCCGAGGCTAGGGGCCTTATGAACCCCCATGTACTTCAAGATCCTCATGGTGCTCATATGAACAGTCGCAATCAAAGCGTGACGGAGAAACATCATTCTCCAGATGACGAATTTACAACGAATATCGTATGGATTAAGAATACTGATCAACGATATGGATTTGACTGTTTCTCTCTTGCAGGAAATTAGCATGTGTTTATAAATACTATGATTGTCTTTTTTTTTTAATTTGGTACTCAAAATTTGGTTTTGAATTTGGTAATTTGGAATATGGAAAAGGTCTTCGGGTTATGGACGCGGATATTCTTTAATAAACGACGGCTGAATTATGAATGGCGGATCAGATACTTGTTACATGCCACATATTTTCCTTATCTGAATATACCCGTATATTACCTGTAGTAATACAAATATAGGGTTTTGATACGCAAGGCTCTATTCCGATGTCACTGTTAGCCACAATTGGCATACCGATTGGAGTAGGTATTGGATTGCTTTACTTGAATATTTCGTTGTATATCATCGGTGTCAAGAATGCGTGTGCAACACACGCAGGCAACATTCGTGGGTAAGAGTGATCGACGCCATCCGAATATGGATACCACGACAGGCATGACAGTTTTTACACGTTATTCAACCTTGATTATGCCTTTCTTTCTTTTGAGTTGATGATTACGTTATATCAAACACAATGATAAAATCGGTGGGTATACACGCTGCGGGCTACTGACAATATTTAACAGCCTGTAAACCCACGCACCGAGCAAAATCTGGAGAGCAGATTATAGGCATTTTGCTGAAAAAAAAAACAACCAATGAAAAATAGTTGACGTTCTAGGCTGGAAGAGGTGTGACTTACTTGAGAAACGAAAAATAGTATCATCGGAATTCCCACGTACGTCAGTAGCCTGCTTAGGCAGTCTGCATGCTGGAAAATCATTGAAAAGCCATATACAAAGTCAGAATAAATATGCATAAACTAGCATTATAATACGCGAATTACTGTTTTACTTCCGTTACTACAATATCGCTATGCTCATCTTATCATTTGCCGCTAAAGAAGATGCTAATAGTATTAAAAATAAAATATATTCAATCATAATTCAGAAATCAACAAGACGTCGACTGAGCCAACCAAAAATTCTCCATCATTAATGTTCCCTTCAAAGCATTATGAAGCGTTCTCAGGATTGGTTGACACTCGAGACACGCTAGCCTGTTAGATCCTTCAAGCGACATATCCAAATGTGGGAGCAGATAGGATTTAATTTTACTTAGATTGTGTATATATTTGCCAAGTTTACGAAGGAATCCTCGTGAACCTCTTGGCATAAGTTGAATGGCCTTGAAAACATTTGTTTTTTTTCATAATAGTTTTGTATATATATTTCATTAATATTACCATAGAGCGGACATAGTAACAAAAATGATACTCATTTTCAATTTCGTTTCTGTCACAACATTGTCATACTCGCTTCTCTTCGTCAATCATATTACTTCCGTGTGTCTTTGCTTCAATTCTCAACTTATCCGAAAAAGTTCTCAGTCTAGATAAGCCAATACGATGGTTTCATAAGGTAGGAATCAAAAGAGAAATGCTCAAGTATTTCCCAACTCCTATTCAGCAAAATTTCTCGTTCGCATTCTCATAGATTACCATGCATGCTATTATAAATAACGACCCAGCTACTTGCGAACAATAATCAGTTATATTGATATATTCAACGACTCGAAAACTGCCAAATATCTGCCAAAAGTTTGGCACGAAATATCTCTGTGTAGAAATTATGTATAGACTAAGACGAAATTAACTCCGAACATGACAGTCATTGATGTCATAATCACAGCCGAAATATAGATTATTATATGTGAAACTAATAACTCTAATAACATACGCGGTTATGTTCCTTAGCAGTTCGCTTTGTTTTACACCAGAGTTGCATATTAAAGTCCAACTTTTCGTCGTTTTCAAGAAAAGCATTGTTTTGGTCGATTTGACAGTCAGTTTTTTTTTGGTATAATTTAAACAACCCCAATATGATCAATTACAAAATCACGGAGTGTCATCTTTCAATTTACTGTCATTTTCGAGATAGGTTGGAAGGTTTGGTAGGGGTCCGCACAAGCCTGGTAGGGATGAGACGATTATTGTCGAACCAAATGGAGCCATTGTGGGTAAAAAAAGCAAAATAACGACATATGAAAAAAAATTAGCGGTGTTTTTTGCGTCACCACTCACAGCTGACCCAGAGACGCTGAGAGACACCACAGACGTCGAGGGGGTTGACGAGGTGTCAAACAAACGTCAGCGGTGAGTGGCAATACAAAAACCACCAATACGGCGGTTTTAAAACCCATTTTGTTCATCATTAAATCGAATATACGATGAGATGTAATATGGTCATGCGAGTTCTGGAGCAGACAATTAGAATGATGTATTTTCCCTTAAGCCTATGTTAACTGCGCGATTTGGGACCTGACCAGGCCTGTCTGGGGGGGCATTTTTTCCTCCCTCTCCCCTTCCCACACACACAAATAGTTTACTTAACCCTTGACGTAGGGGGATGAAGCTTAGCACAATATACCCTTGGGTCAAACTCCACTAGAAAATGTAAAACAATCCAAGATGGCAGTCATGATGTTGTCCCAGTGACGTCATTTTCAAACAGGCATTTTGTGACGATTTTCGGATCAGATTTTTTTCGCATTTTTTATTTATGTAATTTCATCGCAAAAACTGCATGATAAATTAGTAATTTATTAGTAATATGATGTGAAATAAAATAGGTTTTCCCCGCAGACAAATAAAAAAGGAATCTTGAAGAAAATACGAGAACATCACGTTTCTGATACCCCACTTGGTCGTCATTTTGAATTTACCCATGATCCTCTGTTCGACTCAAAATGGCCATAATATGATAAACTACAAAGTCACAGAGTGTCAGCTCTCAAGTATTTGTCGATCCGGAGATATGATAGAAAGTTTCGTCATAATGACCTTAGGACTGGCAGAGTTAAAGCTATTACGAAGGTGTGCATGATGGGCATGGCTGACAATGTGTTATTTGCTAGCTTCAAGGATTACATTGTATACGAGATTCAGTTCATTGAAATAATAAATTAACTGAGTCTGTCTAAATAGTTGTTTTAACCATTCCTGGTCTGAGTTTTTTGGGCACCTTCTCCTATATATTGTTCTCACCCCTTGAGGTAACTTCCCACACAATACGCTTCGGTCGAGCTCTACCAGAATATGTTAAAAAAAAGATGGTCGCTTTGGTCACAGTGACGTCATTTTCAAAAGAAGTTATTTTTTGGCCAAATTCTTGGTCACATTTTCCGATTTTTTAAATGTTGTTTCTTTGTAAAAGATGCCTTATACATTGGTGATAATCTGAGGTGAAATAAAACAGGTTTTGACAACTCTTCCTGGCAAAAAAGCAGGAATTTTTGAAGAAACATGTGCCAAACTTCACTTTTCGAATTTACCCGTGATCCTCTGCTCATTAAAATAGGCAAAAAATACCCAAATATGTTGACCTACAAAGTAACGGAAATAATGTGTAGAAAGTTTAGTTGGGGGTGGGAGGTTGACCCACATGCCACCACCAGGCCTGGTATGGTTAATATGAACCTAATCTTATCCAAGAAATATAACATAACCCTTACCAGTATATACCGATAATTCTACTCACGTTTCTGACACAAAAAATGGTAACCTGTCACCACATGCGGCTTTAGCCCACTTATAAGAGGAAACGCTGGGAAATATATGAGCACACAACTCATCATCTTTAGGATCGGAATTTGAAAACCACGGTTGATATGTCACCGTTTCTCCTGGGAATGATGAAAGTATTATTTTCGCATTAGTGCACGTTTTTTTCTCATGAAGCAGTGACACTCATAATGAACTTATACAATAATATATTCATAATATTCTGTTCTTGCTCACCAAAATGAAAACATAAATGGTCCGCACAACAAAAATAGGGGAAGTTATATATACATTGTATATATAAGAAAAATAATCGAATTGTTCACATTAATACGTATAGGGCTTGAGCATTATAGAGTAGAGGCTGTTATTTATATTATACACATCAGCATTATTTATATAAAATATATATCTCCAACATTTCACAAAACGCAAAAATTAGCCATAGAATTATGTTTTGTGAGCGGGTCACAATTATGTGAACACACGTTACTAAATCTGGATATCTGAAAGAGGCAGCATTTCTTAACCCTATCTGGCGAGAGGAGGGGGGGGGGTCGAAATACCCCTCTCCTCCCTAATTTTGGGTCGAGCTATACCAGAAAATGTACAAAAAATCAAGATGGCAGCTTTGATGACGTCACAGTGACGATTTTTTATTTATGCAATTTCTCAGCAAAAACTGCATGATACATTAGTAAATATTAATGTGATGGAGAATGAAATAGTTTTCGCCCAATTTTCATCGCGGAAAAGCAGAAATTTTGAAGAAATATGACCAAAAAAACATCACTTTTCTGGTACCCCAAGTGGCCGCCATCTTGAATTTAGCCATGATCCTCTGCTCAGGTCCCGCGAGCTGCCCAGCTTCCAGCTCGCGGGTAAAGAAAACTGCGTCTATTATTACGGCTTTCTATTTTTTTCTATTCTTTCTATTTTTTTCGCATTAGTGCACTTTTTTTTTTCTCTCGAGAAGCAGTGAAACTCATAATAAATTTATACAATAATGTATTCAGAATATTCTGTCCTTGTTCACCAAAATGAAAACACACATAGTCCGAACAACACAAATAGCTGAATTTATATATATATATATATACATTTTTTTTCTCAAGAAGCAGTTGGGCATTACAGGCTAGTTTTCCTGGGTATTCTTGCATTTACCATGTTTATCCCATGTTGAGACGTTTACTCCATCAGACGTCCACGATGCTCATCCATCTACATCAGATGAGTTGTTTGATCTTATCTGTCATCAAAGCTCCCGATTTCGCTTCTCTAATTCCGCTTAAGCCGATGCTAGGGGCCGTGTGAATACTTCATAGTCTCCACATGAACAGCTGCAATAAAAGCGCGGCTGAGATACTGAAGCTACGTCCGAGAATCCGCCGAATTCTCGAGTCTGATACGAATTCTTTCCAGTAGAGCCATATGGTTGCTCTTTAGTCGCCAGACGTCGTCAAATTTTCCGACCTCTTGCATATTGCTCCAATTTAACATTTGAAAACACAGGCGTGTGAAAGAGTGCGACGATAAAAGTTTCAGTTTTACAAATAAGTATAAAAACAAACGCTGTGCTTTGATATGCCGTAGAAATCAAGACGTGGAAGCTTAGCTCATCATCGGGCAACTTGGAATAATAGAGACCACAAATTCAGTCATGACAGGAATTAATCTTTAAGAGCGATTACTATCTCGCGTGCCAGTTAGGGTGTTTTTTCCGTATCGTACTACATGTTATATTTGTTTTAATGTATGTCTTAATGTATATGCATTTTAGTCCTATGGACAAAACTGAGCAATAAATCTATCTATCTGTAAATTAATATATTCTTTGTGACACTTATCATCTGATAGCAAGCTGTGGGATATAATATCCAAAAGTTCTTCAACCGTAGTAAGCTCTAATCCGGACCGTATATAAAACCATGGAGGCTCCATGATAATACCGAAGCCATTTTGATAATAACGTCCCAGTGTTGAGAATTGTCGTAACTAAAATTCTATCATTTTCTGAATTGCTATTCAATAAATAAAAACAATATACGGACTGTAACGGAGATCGTGAATCGAAATTTCTGTTGATCTAAGGTTAAATAAACACATTTGAGTTGAAGACGGTATCGAAGAGGTTAGGTCGCCCAACCAGTAATCTCATCCCAGTTCATCCAAACGAGTTTATTACCCGACATGGTAAAGCCCCTGTACAATACATGTAATATGTAATCGATGATATTTTGTACATTAGGCCCATTAAACTTAATAGTTCGTTGATAAGCATTGATAAATATTGGGAAGGTTCCACATGCTTCGGTAATGAATTGGCCCTTTCCCGTTTATAAGTTTTTCGATGTAAAAAAGATTTCAATGGTTTTTTTGAAAAAACGAATCAACGATACACCCATCGTTCGTGGCATGGTTTAAACCATGAAAACACGAACGTTAAATGGGAACGCTCCCTAACTGAGTGAAACACGATATCACTGTCAACCTGTGCTCATGTAGATCCATGTAGGACCCTGACAGCAGGTAAGCGAGATTTGGAGAAGTGCACCATACAGTGTGGCTGCGGGGTGAGGGGCGCACATGTCAAATGTGTTAAAGTAATATGAGAATAGTTGTTAATTGAACAAAATGACCAAACACCTACAGATTATATATCATTTGACAATTTATTTGTGCAGATTTGCTGAATTTTATATCCATTTCGAAGAACACATTTAGGCCCCTACTCCACAAAATGATTGTCCACCACACATTAGAAAAATAGTATTGGACGGGAAAATCTATTGTCTGTGTTCCTGGACTGATTATTATTAAACCTAGCTTACAATTGTTCTCTTCTAGTCGTCAGACGCCCTGTTTTTTATGAGGGCACCATTCTTTTGTCTACAACGCATAAGGTTTTATCTAAATATACGCAATACATCTGATATACCTATACGACGGGTCGTTTCTTCACTGTCCCTTACCTCTAACTTTACCACATCATAACTAGACAGGCTTTGTCTATAAGCATGCCCATGCCCTTCTTATGTGTTTTGCGTTGTACTGTAACATATGTCAATACAAATCGGACATACCATTTTTCCAGACCCATACTCCATCTATACGCCGGGCTCCTATCCAGAAGTCACTTGAGTTCCCAAAACCTTTTTGGATATACGTGTGGCTTGCCTCGTCTTTGGGTTCAGCCAGCTGACCACCAGCTTGATTACATGCTATCTGAGCGCCAAGCCAAGTATCTTCGAACCACCCAAAACTGAAATAGCAGTGTCCACCTTGAGCAGTACTGATGCGGCAACATACGGCTGCCAGATGAACCCTGATCAAAGGAAATATAACAGGGTTAGCTTTCTCCAGCTGCCAAAAACCTTACAACTTTCTGACCAGTTTAAATGTACATGGTATAAATATCGTGTAGTCTCGTAAGTACCTGTCAAAATTCGCAATGTTTTTCTTCGTCTATGACCCGATCACAACCATAAAACGTTTCCGTGTCCCCGATGTAGTTCAAAATATCTAGGATCGTCGGAAAACCTGCTGAGATTTTCACAATATAGTGGATTAAATTTTCAGCTATAAATTACACTCCAAAAGACGAATTTTGAAATCAAAATGAGAACGAAATAATTATCCTAGAGTGTAATGAATTCATTGGGTCACCTGGAGTAATGAGGCTGACATGTGCCGAATACTCCCGCCTCCAGTTTTAGAGAGCGATTGCTTGCTTAGGTAGAATATGCCAGCTTGCGCATGCGTAGCAATCCAGTGTGCAGATTGACCGTCGATGTAGAGTGCTTGGACCGATTTCTTCTGACATTTTGACACGCAACTTGTCTTGGCACAGCTATAAACCAATCAGCATCGGTCATCTGAACAGCACGTATTTTTATCGCCCTCTTGCTAATTTCAATGTCATTGAAAGAATGATTCGTTTGCAAATTATAAGAGCGCAGAGCTTTCCAGTGGAAATGATTGAGATGGTTTTGCAACAGAAGACAGAAGGTTAAGATTTTGAGAATTTATTTCTCGGGAGATGATACGTATGCTTCAAAACGCTGACCGTTGAGAGGTCAACTGGAGAGGCACCTACCTCTACAACATGACTAAGTTTGCATGCTAAAAAATGAGCGAAAAGGGACTGAACACCAACAAATTAAAATGCATCTTGCAATATAATGATAGCCTAATTTGAACAATTACGTCAACATCAGTAAATATAGGTCGAGTTGCTGGTAGACCCACAAAAATGCGTGCCAGATTCAATCAATCTCTGATTGACATGGAAGGGTAACTATCACACACTCATATGCATACAGACAATTAGTGGGTCCTCAGACCGACCTCTTTGGTCGTAGGAGGCGCGAAACGACGGCAGTGCTTCGTGACGTCACGGCAGTGTAAATCAATAGAGCTATAAGCTTGATAACATCACAACAAAATAAGAAAATTTGTCTTGTGGCTTTCAAAAGCGAATGACATTGGATATTCGTTTTTTTTAGTTAAATATATATATATACATATAAATATATATGCCATTGCCTACATACCGAATAAAATCCAGCAATATCAATGTAAATGAATGACACCATGCCAAACCTCCGCGTGACGTCACACGGATAATGTCGTCGGTTCGCGCCTCCGATGGATAAAAATTCCGCCTGTTGTTGTGCTCAGAAACACTCTGCATGATAGTACAAATTGCATATGTACGGAGCCATAAAAGGGACATGCTCCGATCCGCACTTATTAACTGCGACCCCCAGTTATTAAGTGCGATCCGCACTTATTAACTGAGTCCCTCAGTTATTAACTGCGACCCGCACTTAATAACTGGGGGTCGCAGTTAGTAAGTGTGGGTCGCAGTTATTAACTGGGAGTATACCTCCGATGTCCCTTTTACGGCTCCGGAGCCGTAAAAGGGACATGCTCCGACCCGCACTTATTAACTGCGACCCCCAGTTATTAAGTGCGACCCGCACTTACTAAATGCGACCCTCAGTTATAGTAAGTGCGGGTCGCAGATAATAAGTGCAGGTCACACTTAATAAGTGCGGATCGTAGTTATTAACTGGGAGTATACCTCCGATGTCCCATTTACGGCTCCGTATATATGAGTATACGCAATGCATTGTGGAATTTGGCTCGCTTATGACAGCTACCATAATACAAACATATATTTCAACCCATACCAATTGACATAAAATAACATAACTCGCAGTAATAACATAACATACCAGATATGAAAGAACGCGATTAGCATTCTCATCCTGAAGTTAACTACCGTTCTAAGGTCTTCCGCACTCAATGTCTGTTGGGAACTCTTCAATATTCAATCGTCAGTAGATTTATGTACGTGGTACTATTAGTTAAAACATGTATTACCTCACCAATGGCGAATTGAGACAAGTTCTAACAAAACTACGTATCCCTCGCCGTCATAGTCCCGCGGGTGTCACAGAATATCACCAAGCATGTAGCTTCGCCAAGAAAAGATTACATATAAATTTAATGTTTATACTTTTTCTTACAACGCATACGATCAATATAACAACACGTGCATTAGACCTACACGGTACATTAATAATTCACCTGCAGTAACATAGACAAAGCATCCGCTCGAAATCCCATCAAACAGATATTTTGTGTACTCAATAATAAATCAGTCGTTGCAAAAACAGTGTTTTTTCGAGTAAGGGTTTTTCCAGGGTATCCAATATCAAGTGAGATCTTCGCAAGCACCATGATAATTCAATACGCAAGAATTGCAAATCCATCCGAATCACCCTAGAGGCCATATAAATATTTAAAATACTTACGTCATAACTTTACACATGCGTGTGCAAAGAGTGTGCCCTCAGTGTATCGTGACTTTCTCAAACGCTGATATTCCCAAGATATAATGGTTAAAACTCTCCTCTCCTGGAAAAACGGTACTGAAATACGCGTGTTCCATAAACGAGCTGAGTCCCATCGCAAAGCTTCAAGAGAGTTTTAATGAATGTTTATCCCAAATTAACTGACGTGGTCTAAACTGACCCGCAAAACCTGATCATCTATGTTCAATGATGAGATAGCGACCTACAAAACGGATTAAATATGGGTATTATGGAGTTTTCTACTTCATGACAAGGTGCATGTGTGGTTCAAATATGGTAAGTCTGGAAATATGGTGCCAGGTCATAAATTTTAAAATGCATGAGAAGTAAAAGAATGGCAGTTTGCAGGGCTTGTTCTCTGTACAAGTCATTGTGCTATATTTTTATAACTGGTAGGCATGGTGGATAATAAAGGCGTTGAGCAAGGAAATGTGTTCTCTCTAAAATTTCTCTCGTTTTGGTCCGTTTATTTCCATTTAACGGTCACGTATTTTATCACTTTCCATCCGATAGATTGATAGGCTATTAAATCATCGCTCTTAAATAAAGTTTATCCAATACCATTCAAACCGGTGCTGACGATCGTGTGGTCATGCCATTCAAGGTGTTCACATGAACATATACAATAGAATCGTGGATGAGATATAAATGACATTAATCAGTTAAGGATGTCCGCTGGTGGTTTTTGGTTTTGGCAGCCATTTTGCCTGTTTTTCCTATGGGTTATCTCCCTTTCCTAGGTTAAGAGATAGGGATTTCCTTTAAACGCCTTCTAGCCGAGAATTTTGCTCAGCAACATCCATCCAATTTGATAAATTTTGATAGACATTGTGATTATCTGTAAACAGTTAGAATATAAGAAAAAGTTAAATACTATTTATATGATTTTTTCATCACTATGCTTCAAAATTAGGGCTATTCCCTATGCTTTCTAGGTTACCAAATGGAACATGGGTTAGTCCATTTAACGTTGCCTACAGCTAAAAAATGCACACCAACCTATATTTTTTTCTTTGTTTTTCCTCATATTACACAATTATGAATGCAACAGCACATATTATTCAAAAAGTTAATTACTTTGATTTACCACCAGCGGACATCCTTAAGGTTCTTGTGGTGTTCTCAGATATAAGGCAGTCAGTATATATTTACCTCTGGGGTCATATGTCTTCTTGTCAGTACACCGACATCTTTTCCCGGCGCCCTTGTTATGCTGCACTTAAGGGAGTAGAGGACGTTCATTTCCTTGCTCTTCCCAACATGGCGATCTGTCTATTTTTCAAAACAAGCTGAATTTCATAACAAAAGCACCCAGACATCTCAAAATGGGATAAAAATCAAAAGACACAACAAAAACATGTTTGCGTTTAACTGATGGTCTAATAGTGTGATAAGACTGACCAAAAAGTTGGCATTTTCGATTCAACGATTGGAGGGTGCAAAATGTTCCCGAGGCTAAAAATTATGCCTCTGAAATCCATCAAAATTCACTCCTTATCATTTTCAACAAAAAAGGAAACTTGTAAATGGCTAATACATGAACCCTCAATGATGTTCACTACACCCACCCGCCTCCCCCCCCCCCCCCTGGAGATAGGACTGGGAAGGCTGAATTGATCTGTTATACCGAATACTGAATATTTTCTAAGAAATCATGGTGTCCCCCGTGATTATTACATATTCAACAAGAAATGTTTAGTATTATATAGCAAAATGGGGAAAGTTGACCTCGGGAAAGTTTGATTTATTGAGTATCATGAAAGATCAAATCTCCAAATCTTCAAATATCCAGTGTTATGGCTTTTAAGTGGTATACATCCATTTGGTGGCCATATTGTTAACGAGTGTGATGACCCCACCATATTTGTTTTCATGGATCATCGCCTATTTTTACGTTGACTGTTCATTTTTTTCATGATTTTTTTCTTCTCAAAAACTAATTTATATGATAGAGAGTAATTAGGTTTTGCAAAATACTCCCATTCTCTTTTGGGCAGGACATATGCGACAAAATGACATAATGTAAAATAAAAAGAAAAAGAAAACACTTTCTGACGTCAACTCGTGGCCGCCACTTTGCGTTTTCTCATTATCCTAGGATATAAAAAAGTGTCAAATGGACCCCCCAACGGGTTCTGAAAAGTTGACAAAAGTATATAAATTTGTAGTGAATATGTGGGTTTTGATTGAAGCGGAAACAGTTTGGTCATCTATGCCCCATTTTTGATAAATTCGAGCTCGAACGGATTTGCTATCCGAAATTTTCTCAGCGAGAGCCACATGTCACATGTGTAAGACAGAGCTGGCAATATAGCGCTCAGCATACAAACTCAATAAGACAACTACAATTTCGCTCAAAATTCAAGTAATCCCTAGGGACCAACGTAGGTTCGAATTGTGCGGTTCATCTTGCGAGCTTCTAGTATGTATCTATCACAGTGTATACGAAATATCAGGAATTGGCCAAGAATATGTAACGAATATTGTCGCATCAGTTTGGATAATGCAGGGGAACTCCGACATGTGAAAATTCGATGCTGACCAGAATAGTCAACACAATTTTCACAATTTAGGTGTGACTGTGTACCGAGTACTTTGTCTGAATGTCCAGTACCTGATTAGATTATAGGGACGACGGATGGAAGAAGATATGAAGCGAATTAGCTCGACAATTTAATTCTGATTTAGTTACAAATGTAAAAGGTTCTCTTCATTACATGATCGTGAAAACGAACAAAATAAATTTTGCAAACAATGTCAGATGTCATTAAAGTGTACTGAATCGGAGAGTTTGAAATAGATTCAGACTAAATGAATGTCCTGTCTTAGAGAAAAGTGAAGTGCGTACCGGTATATATTTATACTGCGTGTGTTTTTACTGTGGACCCGAGGCGGGCATCATCCATAGACATGGTCCGTCTCACAAATCCGACTTACGGAGTGTATGTTCCTACGAAGTAGGCTACCATCTGAAAATTGTTCGGTAGTCAGTGAGTCCATCCTAATCCTTTCGTCGGCAAAATAAGGAGAACCGTTGACATTGAAACCTTAATTTTTTGCATGAGGGTGCATTAGGGGACAGTTACCAGCAAGTTCTGAGCTGACCTACTTCTGATGAAAATTTCTGGGTGATTCTGACTTGGGCTGTGCACATCTTAATATTGGCAGGATTTCAACTTGGGGCGGGGGGAGTTCATTGTGCGTCGGAGTTCTAATGCCTACCCTACTTCGTAGGTTCTGTGACGTTAGTCACACTGCCATGTAGTATACATACCTGCATTATGGAGGATGGAGGCGGGCCACGCGTGGAATCCCTGAACCTGCCTGAACAGCGGTCGGGCAAGCGGCCCGGGCAAGCTACTAGGCAAACGTTGTTTTACCTTGATTCATCCATCTTACAAACTGTTTCAACAGAACTTCCACAGATGTGTTTTTCATACAGATCAGCGTGTAGATAGCTTTATTCCATCGTTGGTTGTGAAGTCGGAAGAACCCGCACACATTTGGTCAGACGCTGGCATCTTGCCGAGTTTCTCATCTTTCCAACATTTGTGCACATTAACTGTCATAATGTGGCAGTACACTTTCCCGAAACACACAGCTTCAACATCTCTTCAGTAATTTCACGAAAGGACTAGTTGCAGTAAGATGGATTTCTGTCCTATAGGTGTTGCATTAAGAAACACAATTTTCATTTCAGCAGTAAAACTGCCAACTTTGAATATTTCAAAGCGAAATAATAGCTGGGAATACACAAGAAAACTCGAGCCAAAATTATTCATAATTTGCATGTTAATGGGATGCAAAAACGTGCAAATGTGTGTTTTTTTTCACTTTTCGAGGGGAATTCCCATAGCATTTCCCTAAATTCCGAAAAAAACACCTCGCAAACCAAAGTCATTCTGATATTAATCTCGTTATTATATAGTCATGTTTCAATTGTGTTAATTTCATTTTGGTTCAAGAAGTGTTTTTTGATAAAAATTGAAAAATCAATTCGTTGATTTTTGCAACATGACACGAAGTGTTGCAATTCCAAATACGTGATAGCAATAATAGATTACGCCAGTGGCCGTGTGGTAAGTTCGTACGCTTCGGTGAACCACGCTTGATTTTGGGAGTTCGAATCATGTTATTGACACGAACATTTTTTTCGTGCCCATAAACACTTGATATTATTTTCGCCGAATTATGAAGCATAATAGAACTTCAAAATGTCTTGAATGACAATTAAAATTATAGATAATAATTTTTTAATTCGAGTGTGACAAAAGTACTCGTGCACATGCGTGCAGTGTCACAGTATACATGTATACATGTTGGATAACTGTTTTACCTTCAAGTCAACCTCTGAACGTTTTTATTTGCCAATTTTCACTCAGATCTGTTATGATGAAGGCATCAGAGAAACCGATTTATATAGTGTTTGAATGATCGGCTGTTGTCAACATGAGTGCCACCTTTGAAAAGGTGAAATGCGAACTGTGCGCGACTTGTACAATCAGGCCAAACAAGAAAATTATCTGTTTTGCAGTTCCACTGGGCCCAGGGTGAATGTGAGCATGACAATGACGCACATGGATCGATTTGCCCACGATGTAGCGGGCGGTTTTACAGATCTGCTCGAAGAAACAGTGAACCGGCAACACCCAAGGCTACGCCTTCAGCACCCACAGCAGATGTGCCCGGGGACTGCGTTCTTCTTCCCTTTGCACGTGTCGGAAGGTCAAGGGCAAAGTGTTGTATTTGCAGAAGAAGAGGTATGAACATGAGGTCTGTCCCACCTGAGGCCCGAATGGATATTTTTATTCGTCAGGCCATTCTCGCGCCAGCAGGAGTTATTTGTTGCGCCAGCCATTTGATTGGAATCCACTTGAGAAATGAGCACGAAATCGACGAGAGCAGTTTAAAGAATCAAATTGTAACATTGAACACAGGAGATGTGCCCGCCTTATTGGGACAGCTACGTGTGGTTATGCTGTCATCTGAATCCAAACGAATCAGCTTTGACCCAGAAACTATGAGTAGAATGTAAATAGCCGGTTCTGGCGCAGGGAAGCCGATGACGTCATAATGGCGATATCTCGAAAACTAAGACGGATAGAGACTCGCGGATTACGGCGTCGTATTTCTCTCGTATAGATGCACGATAAAGTCCCTATACAATTTTATCGCCCGGCGTCAACTTTCGCCGCAATTAGACGATAATCGGTATCGCGTGATTCGGCGATTTCTCGCGAAATAAGCGACATACGCGCAAGCTGTTTGCGACGTTGTATTCCTCGTGTAGGGGTCTACCGTAAAGTTCCTATACGAATTTATCGTATCTGCTTAAGTTTCGCCTCTATTCGGCGTCGAAATACGCTCTGTTTACCTACTTAACCGGATATGGAATGCGTCCACGCGAAAATTAGTTCGACCGTCACATGGTCAACTGATAAAATGACCAATGCGTAAATAAAGACTTCTCATGCGCTTCTCACTTTATTCTACGTCTGTCGCACCTGTAAAAGCCAATATGTATCGACTAATGAGTAATCTATGCGTTCAAGTGAGGGGTGAAGGAAATTCTCCTCAAGTAACATTTCAACGTATACGACATAATGGGCAGATTATAAAACCTTATGGTGTTGCCGTTCATTCAAACAATTCCTGCCTAGAGTGGATAGAATGATTCAGGCTAAAGAGACGGTTGAAACTCCATTCAAGCTACAAGATAATATATACATTAAAACTGCAGCATATGAAGGGGAATGGTTCGTCCACATAAGAGAGTGGTTCCTAAAATCATCAACCAGCGAGTTGAAACCAGGTCGGAACGGACACACGCTGAACACGAAAGGCTGGGATATGTTGAAAAAACTCATTCCTATCATTGAGACCAACGTCATTGAAATAGAACAGTGTCCCGTCAGCAACGAATTCAACAAGTCTATCACAGGATCAATTCTCCCACCTACACCAGTTGGATCTGCCGCGAGTGATCTACCGAGCGAGAATTTGGTGAATGATAATGATGGATATTCATATGATGAAGCGGACGACGTCTCTATGTGCGACATTTTACACCACAACCAAATGGAACAGTTGCATTGTGACACGTGCAATCCTATGGGGGCGGGATTACTTCACTGGTGAAAACTCAAACAATGTGAACATTACCATACCTCGTCAAACACCTCTTCACGACATTCTATGTAGTTATACATATATCATAACTCTATGAGAGAAATGTTTGCATTCCTTTAGAAACCGTTGAACGCATCATGTCGGCAGAAGACAATCTTGACTATGTAGATATGTGGATTAAATTTTATCGAGACCAGAGTAGAGCTTACCTAAAGGAGGAAATTTGTGAGATTGGGGGACAGAGAGTGCATTCACCTCCAAACTCTCTTAATATTGCACAAGGCAACAGTACGGTGAGCTCGACTAACAAATCACGTACAAGAGAAATGGTAGTTGAACTAATTTCACCGGCACAGCGAGTTGTAGAGCAGGCTAAAGCAGAACTCCGTAGACAGCGTCACAAAGTAAGCGTGCAAGCGCCAGTAAAGGGAACGCGAAAAGAGGAGGATGAGGAGGAGGAGGAGGAAGAGGAAGAGGAGGAGGATGAGGAGGAGGAGGAGGAGGAAGAGGAAGAGCATATACCGTATAGTATAAAGTATAGGGAGAAGTGATATTAGAATTAATCTACGTTTTGGCAGAGAAGCGTCAACATGACAAACAAGTGTACGGTGTGTCAGAAAACATTCTCGCGTCCAGATAACCTGATGAGACATCGACTTATACAACAACAGGAGACTCAACCGATAAAAGCAGAACATCCGTATAAACGTACTCTCGAGACGTCATCTATGGCTCTTTCAAGAGCATCACAACATCCATTTACTATGATCGTCAGCGGACCGACTGGTTGTGGGAAGACATCATGGGTGATGAAATTTTTGGAATCTGCTAATATCCATCCCTCCCCAACACGCATCGTATGGTGTTACAGTCAATGGCAGTCAGCTTATGAATCTACAAGTCTGAAAAATGTAAACTTCCTCCCCGGCATACCCCCTGACATAGGCGAAGAGTATTACTTCGACCCCGGCCAAACCAACGTTATTGTTCTGGACGATTTGATGGGTGAGGTAAAGCGCGAAGAAAAAGTTGCCGACCTATTCACCAAAGGGTCGCATCACAGAAATTTGTCCGTAATTTATCTGAATCTCTTCCATCAAGACAAGACATCTCGAGATATCACGCTGAATTGCCAGTATTTCGTTCTATTCAAAAATTTTATTGATAGACAGCAAATTAGCACGTTCGGGAGACGGATCTTTCCTCGGGATACGACACATTTCATGGCAAAATTTCTCGAAGTCACATCTCGTCCGTACGGATATCTGTTCATCGATTTAAAACCCGATACAGCGGAAAATGACAGACTGTCTACCAATGTAATATCAGGCGATGAGGAACTCGTGAAAGAGGAAGAACTGCCACCTCATCCAGCCCCAATTCCTAATCCATCAACTCAAATTCAACGCATACCATCTCACGATCCGACATGGTCCGCTAAGAGGAATGAACAAGTGGGGGAGGGATTATATACGAAGACAGATCCACCGTGGTTCAAACGGAATGAAAATGATGACGAGTCCCAGCAGACGCAGATGATCCATAGAAGCGGGAATGAAATGGAACGACGAAAGAGAAAATACCGTTCAGATGACGAACTCAACCATTCTGGGGAAATAGATCTACCTACCCACTTGCGGAAACGGGTTAAATATAACGTGTGGAAAAACATGTTCGGTAAACCTATCGCGAGAGATTGTAGGGTTGACATTGACGAGAGAAAACAGCGATATACAAGCCAAGGTTACGACGAGGATGAGTCTGGTGCAAATGCTATGGAGGATTATACTCCAGCGATGATGAAGACCTTACGTCAGAAATACTGCAATCGCCTCGTGAACATGCAAAAGCTTCAAACCGATTATATTCATAACGAGATCTTGGAAACAACGAGGCGTCTGCAAACGATATACGACATAGACTACGAGGAAGCACTCAGACAGACGATTTAGATGCGGAAATGCTTATTCGATAAGTTGATTGATGACGGTGATAGTGAGGACTCCGAATAAAGACCACAGTGGAAATATTCGTACATAAACATTGAATGGAAGGCTAGATGTCGAAATGATACTCACAATGGAGATGTATTTTATATAAGCAATTTCGCTCATTATTTGTGCAGTGCTATGATGAATAAAGTGATTATATAAAGAAGTATAAATGCGAATTGTTCCTTTTTCAAGCAATGTCACAGATTTTCCAAGTATATGGCTTCATTTTCTTTGCATGTATCGTCCTATTACGAGTCGATGAACATAAAAATATATACAATCATTTCACTGGTACTCGTTCACTCTCCACTGTCGTGACCCCGTCTCAGCGTCTATCATATATTCACTCGCGTAACGGATAACGTTCAAGGCTTTCTCAACGTCCTCTACACAGTTTTTCTAATTTGACAACATAGTCAGGTCCAAAGTCTGTCCGTCTTTTGTTGGATGAATGTTGTTGCGCCTATTCTCTTCCGTCTTCCAGCGACGAACATGAATTTTATCCTGTCCTCGGTAGAAGCTGTAACTCAAGTACACGTCTTCTGACAACGGTAAAGGTTCGGCATTGTCTACGCGTTTCACTATCAGGTCGTCGATCGTAACGATATAGTCTGTCAACTTCATCCAACCTTCCCGCGATAAACGTATTGTTTTATATGGGGCAAAGGGTCGGAGTCGGCTACATCTATACTCTCGGTAATATCTATGCAGGCGTGCCCTTTAGAGGTTCCCACATTGACGAAGACATTGTACCCCAAATGGAACCCAGTCATGAAGATGTATCCAACATCAACGATAGAAGTCTTCTTAAGTTCAGGCTGTAGCAGTTGGGCTAATGTAATGTTGCCAGTCTCCTGTAGAGCTTCCACAAACGCATAAAAGGCCTTCGGACCTCGTTTAGGTATCAAGTTCAACAAATGCCGCACTCGACTACTCGTTGTCTTCTCAGTCATAATGTCTTCGTACATTTCCATCGTTAATATCGTATTTCGTCTTAGCGAATCACATATTGCGGACACACATGTTATCTTTTTGATGAGAATCAAAAAGATTTTCGCGAATTGCTTGTCGGTGGACCTCTTCCATCGTGCTATCGGTGACGCGTTTGAATAGTAGCGACAGTATGATACGTTAAGGCTATTCGTCTTTATATATGAAATATTGAGGTGATAATGACGTATGACTGTCAAATGGCCGCATTTATGATGACTTTCCTATTTTATCAACGTCACTTCCGGTCGACCTAATTTTCGCGTGGACGCATTCCATGTCCGGTTAAGTAAGTAAACAGAGCGTATTTCGACGCCGAATAGAGGCGAAACTTACGGAGATACGATAAATTCGTATAGGAGCTTTACGGTAGACCCTACACGAGGAATACGACGTCGCAAACAGCGTGCGCGTATGTCGCTTATTTCGCGAGAAATCGTCGAATCACGTGATACCGATTATCGTCTAATTGCGGCGAAAGTTAACGCCGGGCGATAAAATTGTATAGGGACTTTATCGTGCATCTATACGAGAGGAATACGACGCCGTAGCCGCGAGTCTCTATCCGTCTTAGTTCCCGAGATATCGCCATTATGACGTCATCGGCTTCCCTGCGCCAGAACCGGCTATTTACATTCTACTACTATGTCAGATGATGACATGTACAATCTTACAGGCCTGCGAAACAATCAATTTGATGATTTGATTTCCCATGTTCACAGTATGCGAAGTACCAGGCTGAGGTCCACCAGACAAGCTATTGGGATGCTACTTCTCAAGTTAAGAACGGGTCTGTCATTGAGGTAAGATTGAAAATCTGCATGTTATTGGAGTTTTTTTCTTAAAAATGTTTCCCATGTTGCAATGGAACCCAAACGTTCAATATTTTGTGTTATATCTATGTCTACAGAAACGCATAGTAGGCTCCCCCTTAATATCCCCAATAAAGGATATATAAATTACTTAGATTAGCTGGCATAAATATAATTAAGGCGTTATTGAACTTAACTCAAAATCGCATTTTTAATCATCCACAGATTGTTGAAAACACTTTGCTGCATCAACAAACGCTATCAGGTGTCAAGAATTATAAAATCGGCAAAGGCAGCACTAACCACAGATTTTGTGCCTCTGTATTTGCGATTCCACCATATTACACGGATGCAAGTTATTGAGGGGCATACCACAGATCTCGCCATCCAGCTCTTCAGTACATGGGTTTCTGATACAGCTATTTTCATTCTTGATGGAAACTATGTTTATATACAGAAGAGCTCCAAGTACCATTTTCAACGACGCAGCTTTAGTATACACAAACACCACCCCCTTGTTAAGCCAATGGTCATTACTTCTACCGATGGCTACATTGTCAGCTTTTTAGGATCTTACTTTGCCGACGGGAAGAATAATGACGCGTCCATAGCTGTCCATGCCCTGAAAACCAATGCCGCAAATATGATGCAGTGGCTGCAAGAAGAGGACATCTTCATTCTGGACCGTGGTTTTAGAGATGCACTGCCATCTTTACACGACTGTGGATTTCAAACCGAGTCACCGTGCTTCTTAGACAAAGGGAAAAAGCAACTGTCTTGTGAAGATGCTAATACATCTAGGCTAGTAACCAAGGTTCGCTGGGCAGTGGAATGTATAAACGACCAGTTAAAGCAGTGGCGTTACCTAGACAAAGTGGTTCCGAATGCAGATCTTCACAATCTTCAAGAATTCATCCATGTTGTGGCTGCTTTGTGCAACAAATACAGGCCCCCAGTGGCGACAAATACCCCTGCAGATTGTGACGTTGCCGTAAAGATGCTTGAGATCGCCAAAACAGTTAACGTCGTTCAAGAACGTGTCAATACAGAAGTTCACCTTAAGCACGGGTCCTCAACCTGGTCACCGATCGATACTTCGGGCGCCCTTCCCGATTTCCCAAAATTATCGGAAGAGGAAATTCGGTCGCTGACCTTCGGTGTGTACCAGGTGAAACAAGCCTGTGGAGGAATACCTGCAAGAGGGGAATCCGCGCATCTTTGTAAGCCAAGCCACATCTGACATAGTCCATGCCCGCATCCAGTCAAGACACACGTCTTCAAAACAACACAGTCTGTGGATACAGTTTAGTGACGAATCGGTTGATGGCTGGTACTGTCAATGTCCTGTTGGTGCCCGAACTGTGGGATGCTGCTCCCACGTCGCAAGTATCATCTGGTACTTGTCATTTGCAAGACACGAGGAATACAGTCGTATACCGGACAGATTAACGCCTCTCCTGCAGGATGTCGCGAATATTCCCAGCACGGATAGAGAGGACAACAGTTCCAATGATAGTGACTGAGGAAGCGATCAGCTGAATACAAACTGTATATATACTGTATCTGTAGCTTCAAACCGAACTGTATATAGATGTGTATTATATTTCGATCATATACTTTTATTACATGAAATATGAAATGAAACTATCAGAAAATGACAAGGAAAAATGGAGTAAAACACTAGACTGAAAATGCATATATTTGTTATGTTCTATGTGAAACGATAAATTCGTTTGGAGTGGCCTAACCTCGAAACCGGTATCATTTATTTTTAGACATAGGGAATCCGCTGTTTCGTGCAGCGTCACAGAGCTTTCACATAATAGCGGCTTTACAATAGAAGGTCAGCGTAGTACCGTCCGCTATCTTACCGCAACTCGTCCTTTGCTAGTGAGACGGAGAAATTGAAGAGGATAAAACGCCAGTGATGACACATGAATCTGTATGATGGCTGCTGTGTTGCGGATGAGATCTTAGACCAGTGACGCATTCAGCAGGAGACATTCAAGAGCCGTGTTGACTTTCCGCTCGTCAAATTTCACTACTTCTAAACGGCTGACAATGTTAAGATTTGGGAATCCTAGATTTCATAGATTGAGAATCCGTCGAGCAAAGTAGGGGTTTGTGGTGGTTCCTTTAAAATGACCCCAAACTGATTAACAGAAAAAGTTTCAGCGCTCTTTCTCTCTTCGTTTCGTAGCTGCGATGATTTTTTTTTGGGGGGGGGTGGATACCAGATAGGGTTAATAGGGTACACTCTCAGGGAATGATCCCGAATAGTTCAGATTGCACATGCACAACTCGAATAGTTCAGATTGCACATGCACAACTCAATTTTAAGGGATTTTACCTGAAATCCAGGGATAATGTCCTGAAATTCAGGTATATCACTCCCCCCCCCCCCTCACCCGCTACACCTTTTTGGTTTTTCTTTCTTATATCCGGAACGACAAAAAAATTGAGAGTTGAAAATTCTTGACGTTCTAGATAATATTGGGGTCATTTTGCGCCTATTAGCAGAGGATCATGGGTAAATTTAAAATGGCGTCCATGTGGGGGTACCAGAAAAGTGATGTTTTCGCAAAAAATCAGGTTGTTGATTCAACGCGGTTTTATGCCTTCTACGAAAAATAACTGAAACCATGTCTTAGTACCGCAAAAAAAAACACACCCTGGTTCGTTCCCCGCCCCTTCCCTCCTCATTAACCCTACCATGCCTGAGGGAGGGAGGGGGGGGGGAGCAAAATGTCCCCCTACCAAACTTTCTGCGCTATCTCCGGAACGACAAACAATGGAGAGCTGAAACTCCGTGACTGTTTAGATTATCATATTGAGGTCATTTTGAGCCTATTTGCAAGACCCGCTCTCCCTCCGCCACCCCCCCCCCCACGAGTAGAGGATCATGGGTAAATTTAAAATGGCGGCTATGTGGGGGTACCAGAAAAGTAATGTTTTCGTCATATTTCTTCAAACCTTTTGCTTTTCTGCATGGAAAAGTGGGTAAAACCTATTTTATTTCATATCAGATTAGTATTTACTAATTTATCGTGCCGTTTTTGCGAGAAAAAAAAACAAAAATAAAAATTCTGATTGAAAAATCGTGCAAAAATGCTCTTTTTGAAAATGACGTAACAGTGACGTCATCATCGCGGCCGTCTTGGATTTTTGTTCACATATTGTTGTAGAGTTTGACCCAAAAAATTAGTGTGGTAAGTTTCAGCCCCCTAGCCTTAGCGATAGCGAAAATATGCAGGGGGGGGGGGAGGAGGGGCACTTTCCGCCCTCTCTACCCTCATTCAGGGATCTTTTTCCTGAAATTCAGGTAATCAGTCCTGTATTTCAGCCAAAATCCCTGAAACTGAGTTGTGGATATACAACCTGATCAGTTCAGGATTTTTACCTGAATATTTCTGAGAGTGTAGGGTTACAGGCAGTTAGCCTATTTACTAGGTTTTGGTCGGATAACTCACACAGATCGCCTAGACCTAGTATGGTTAAGCTCAATCTAAGAACATGCCATATGTAGTTCCAGCGACGTCACCACGACATAGAAATATTTTGAGACCACGTTCACTGAGCGATATGCATGGGAAACTGGCTTCGACCGTACGATCAATAAGGATTGCGTTGCACCTCTACTGGCCAACTGTTACGCGGCAAGGCTAGAACAGGGGCATCGGAAACGGTACGGCAGGTACAGCCATTGTCGTATAACTATTTTGTGAGAAAAAAAAATACGAAAGAAAGTAAACAAAAAAAGAGAAGTGAGGAAAAACAAAATAAAAAACTAGAAAGCAATTCTGATAGCTTCCAGTTTGAAGAAGGCTTTGATCGGTCAAGAGCGCCATTGAAGTTATTAGCGACTCTGAACATCGTTGAGATAGGTTTTTTAATTATTTTTTTATTATTCTTTATTATTATTTATAAACAGCACGTATGTTCATATGCATGCTGTCGCGGGTGATGTACACTTTATTATTTTATCAACCACCCACCACCCCCCTCAAAAAAAAAATAAGTAAATAAAAAAAATCTGAACACGAATTAGTTGTTCTCATAGTTGTCCAATATGTCATACAAGCTATGTTGTTTCTGACTGCGTGCTGCCGTTCCCGGTCAGTTTCCGACCTTGTTTTTCAAAATATATTGGCCTAACGAGCTATGTTTAAAACAAGAGCTCAACTGCGCCTTATACAATTTCCATCTTGTATCATCTGTAAACATTCTCTTATATTGTTCTGATGTATATCCTATCTGAAACAAAAGAGTTTTCAGATGCTCTCTGTGAGCGCCACTTCAGTACAATTTAAAGAAAAGCGTTAACGCTGCGAGGGTGGGGGGGGGGGATACCCCCTTTCAGACTCTACCCCGGATCGGTCGCTTTGCTCCCTCGCGACTTGGTCGCTTCGTTCACTCGTAAGGCCGTACCACTTTAAAGGAGGTGTTCGGTTTGACCGTATTTTCTTTCTTAGTGTGTTGCGTTTATAAACCGAGAATATAAGTTATAAGTTATTAGCTTGAGAGAGAAAATACTGAATTTTCATGTCTCAATTTTCACCGAGAAGAGATTTGCCAAAGAAATATTACGAGTATTAGAAAATAAGCATTTGTTTGTTTTTGCAATTTTTGGTGATATTCTTGAAGGGAATTCCCTTCATATATAAAATATGACACCTTTAACCAAAACGAGTCTTACTTATCGAAATGCGGTGGGTTTGATCCAAAATGATACTGAAAAACCGTTTTGGTTAAAGGTGTCAGTAGTATGTAGCAAGCAAATTGGCGAAATAGCGCCTCACTGCGCATGCGCAGAACCTTGTGTGACGTATTGTGACGTCACAATTGAGGAGGTTTTGGGGCGGTATTGGGGCGAGGGGCGGTATTGGGGCGGTGTGCGCATGCGTGATGTGTGGGAGGTGGGACAAGATGGCGGCGAGTTTTAGTGTCGTGTGGGAGGTGGGACAAGATGGCGGCTGGTTTTTTGTGTCGTGTGGGAGGTGGGACAAGATGGCGGCGAGTTTTAGTGTCGTGTGGGAGGTGGGACAAGATGGCCGCCAGTGTCAGTCAGTGCAAGATGTGGGAGGTGGGTACAAGATGGCGGTCTGTTTTAGTGTGTTGTGTGGGAGGTGGGACAAGATGGCGGCCGGTTTTAGTGTCGTGTGGGAGGTGGGACAAGATGGCGGCGAGTTTTAGTGTCGTGTGGGAGGTGGGACAAGATGGCGGCCTGTTTTAGTGTGGTGTGGGAGGTGGGACAAGATGGCCGCCAAGTGTCAGTCAGTGCAAGATGTGGGAGGTGGGACAAGATGGCCGCCAGTGTCAGTCAGTGCAAGATGTGGGAGGTGGGTACAAGATGGCCGCCAAGTGTCAGTCAGTGCAAGATGTGGGAGGTGGGACAAGATGGCCGCCAGTGTGAGTGAGTGCAAGAGATGTGGGAGGTGGGTACAAGATGGCCGCCAGTGAGTGAGTGTGCAAGAATTTTACAGGTACATCTTGACCATTGTATACAGGTGCCTTATACCATTGTATACAGGTACATCTGACCATTGTATACAGGTGCCTTATACCATTGTATACAGGTGCCTTATACCATTGTATACAGGTACATCTGACCATTGTATACAGGTGCCTTATACCATTGTATACAGGTGCCTTATACCATTGTATACAGGTACATCTGACCATTGTATACAGGTGCCTTATACCATTGTATACAGGTGCCTTATACCATTGTATACAGGTACATTTGACCATTGTATACAGGTGCCTTATACCATTGTATACAGGTACATCTGACCATTGTATACAGGTGCCTTATACCATTGTATACAGGTGCCTTATACCATTGTATACAGGTGCCTTATACCATTGTATACAGGTACATCTGACCATTGTATACAGGTGCCTTATACTATTGTATACAGGTGCCTTATACCATTGTATACAGGTGCCTTATACCATTGTATACAGGTGCCTTATACCATTGTATACAGGTGCCTTATACCATTGTATACAGGTACATCTGACCATTGTATACATGTGCCTTATACCATGGTATACAGGTGCCTTATACCATTGTATGCAGGTGCCTTATACCATTGTATACAGCAGAAATTGTCTTTGTAACGTCTTATTGTGACATCATGGCATTATTGTTGTTTTGTGACACTGTGGAACTGTAAAAATTCCCTGAATGGAAAAGAATGATAAAACCCATTAGTGCATAATATTGCTGAAATAATGCCAACAGAAAACTCAGAGTCAATTTAAATATTTATTTGTATTGAGCAAATTACAAGAATTTCGAAGAGAAAAGAGCCGAAATAATGTCTGTCTGTCCTGGAAATCAGCTGATCAGCAATAAACCGACATCTCCGTGACCTTCAAGGAGATTTTGACATTAGGTTTTACCCGCTTTTATCACAAATCATTATAAAGAAATTGTCACACCCGGTGAACTCCTGAAACCCACATCCTACCCTGCTAGTCTGGTGATAATAAAATTTAAAGATCACATGTCCAACACATACTCACATAATGAAAGCAAGAATCGAACTTGCGCACCCCTCGAGATGAAGGATACCGTCCATGTTTCATTTTTTTTGAGGTGTACTGAAATGCTCTCTCTAATTTATGCCCCGGTATCTATTTTCACATCTAGGTTGAAGATTTATATCGACACTGCTACACACTTTTCGAGATGTGTTTTCACTTTCGATGAAAGCACAAAACAGTCTAAAATGAGTCTAAAAAAATTCACCTACGCTAATATTTTCTAGGTTTTGTAGAATATAGATTCGCGTTCATTTCTATTTCGTCAAGAAAAAATTTTCATCTCGAAAATTGGCAGATTGAAATGTTCTCTCTCTCTCTCTCTCTCTCTCTCATTTTATGACATGCAAGTATAGTACTAAAGTCTAGCTTACCTGATAAAAGAAGTTTAGTCCAGATGTATACCTATATTCCATACTCCCGGACGTTTGATGCATATCTGGGGGGCTGTTTTTTTCCTAGGTGGATATAACACACCACGAATCTCATTTCCATATATATTTTTTCGAAATTCACATATTTCCATCGGTAAATCCGGTGTCCAGTATACCACGTGGATGAAATTCAATTCAATTCAATGTATTGTACAAAACACCTTTACGCACTAAACTATGAAGCTAATGATTTTGGTCAGCGGCACATAGATGTTCCCTGGTTTGGTGTCTACATCCCAGCGGTTTTCTGTTTCTTGGCTTGTCACGCATTTTTTTCGAAATTCACACATATTTCCATCGAGATATCAGCTGAGCTAACGGCCTCAATTGCCTGTTAGCTCTCTTGTTGTTTCAGCGCACACGGTGAGCAAACGTTTCAAGAAATTGATTTCAGTTCCCGCATAACGTCTCCTTCAAGTCCATTTTGAAGAGTCGAGCGTATGAATCCAGTGAAAATAACATGCAATTCATTTGCCTGTCCGGTAAAACTGGTGAGTTGTTGGGTTGCGTTCGCCGCACACACACTGAGGATTTGGCCTCGCGAGACGAAAATAGTTTAATATTTTTTCTCCCGCCTCGCGGTTCAGCCAATGAACTATTAGAAAAACATATGTGTGTGCATATTAATAAAACCACGGGCGCCTAAAAAATGAACACATTTCATTACACTGTAGCGAATTGTTGCCATTGCACGTGTGAGTCAGTACTTTTTCATATCCACCTCAAATTGACACGGAGAATTTCATTGCCAGTAAAATTGTAAGTTCATTGCGGAAAGAATTGATATTCCATAAATTCCTGCGGGAAATAGGAAGTACACATATATAAAGAATATTGTCTTCACGTAAAAGTTTGTACATTTCAAAAAAAAAATTTTCAAAACAAAACAAAAAATGTGAAGTAAAACCCGTCCTTCGGATGGGAAAGTTGTTTTGAACTGTAAACAAAAATTTTATTTTGAGGTAGAGGGTCGAGTGAGGTATCATATTGAAGCTGACGTGAAATGCTTCATTAGATACCACCGACTTGCACCAATTAGGGCGCTCCCTAACCCAAAAAAAGGATATTTTTGAAGATTACGGCTGCAAAGTGGTAATTACATCTGTTCATCGAGGGCCACCACTGACCTCACGGGACCACTAGGGGCGCCTCTAACCCAAAAAAAGGGTATTTTGAAGATTGAAGATTGAGATCAAAAAGATCAAGAGATCAAAAATAGCCTTTTTGAGGTTAGAGACGTCCCTATTGCACCAATCGGGTCGAGTGAGGTATTAAATTGAAGGTGACGTGAAGGAGCATCTGATAGACTGGGTGTGGGCTTGAATTAGGGTAATTCTGCGCATGCGCGAAGATAATATGAAAAATATCAAAACATCAAAATAGCCTTTTTGAGGTTAGAGGCGTCCCTAATGGTCCAATGGGGTCGAGTGAGGCATCAAATTGAAGGTGACGTGAAGGCGCATCTGATAGACTGGGTGTGGGTTGAACTATCAGCATTCTGCGCATGCGTAATCTTCAAAATATCCTTTTTTGGGTTAGAGGCGCCCCTAGTGGTGCAATGGGGTCGAGTGAGGTATCAGTGTGAAGCATTTCACGTCAGCTTCAATATGATACCTCACTCGACCCACTACCTCTAAAATAAAAAAAATCTTCGTACACCAGATTTTGATGTTTATCTTAAAAATAGCCTTTTGGCGTTAGGGGCGCCCCTAGTGGCCCGATGGAGCCGAGTGAGGTATCAATGTGAAGGTGAGATGAAGGGCCATCTGATGGACTGGTGTGGGTTGAACTATCAGCATTCTGCGCATGCGCGGTGGCCCGAGGGTATGAAAATAGCCGTTTTGGAGCTAGCGAAGCCAATAATGGTCCAATGGGGTCGAGTGAGGTATCAAAGTGAAGGTGACGTGAAGGAGCATCTGATAGACTGGACTAGCGGATTTGAAATAGCGTCATTCTGCGCATGCGCGGTGGCCCAAGGGTATGGAAATAGCCGTGTTGGGAGCTAGGGGAGTTACTACTGAGGATGAATGACACATGAGAGAACAACAACAACAAGAAGTTTTTTTCATATAGTTTATTTTCCCCCAATGTTACATCATACCCACGCTGGGGGAGCCGCGTTGGGTATATTTACAATTCAAGAAGATTCTTATCCAATCAGAGGCCACCATTTGCATGTTTCATATTCGTTCCTATCCGTTAGATGTATTCTTGTCCAATCAGAAGTCTCCATTTCAGAAAGTGCCATCTGAACCGTTTATTCTAATCATCGTCGGGCAGGCCAGGATACCGTTGAGGCAACATATCCTCAGATAGTTGTTTGCGCATTCTGAGTATCTATCAGTGCGTGGGTGAATACTTTCATCCGATGGAGGTGGTGGTCAGTTTAACCACGAAGAACGCAACATTGGTCAATATCTCCATTATCCACTTGGTGTTACAATTCAAGAACACTCTTGTCCAATTAGAGACCACCATTTGCATCTGTCATATTCGTTCCTGTCCGTTAGATGTATTCTTGTCCAATCAGAAGTCTCCATTCCAGAAAGTTCCATCTTCGGCCATGTTCGCTTTGAACCGTTTATTGTAATCATCATCGGGCAGCCCAGGAAACCGTTGCGGCAACATATCCTCAGATACATGTTTGTGCATTCTGAGTATCTATCAGTGCCTGGGTGAATACATTCACCCGATGGGAATATTCCGTAGTTTGGTCACGACGAACGTAACATTGGTGACCCTCTCCACTGTCCACTTGGTGTTGGGGCGTTGTTGTTGGTCCCATTCCAAGGGATCCACGGTGTCCAGTTTCTCCAGCATCGTCTGTAGCGACACTCGGTTAATGATGGTAAACGGTTGGTCAAATACCTGGATGTTACTGCTCGGGTAAAAGTATCGGACTTGGTCTGTCTCCTTATGCCGCAGCACATAACCAAACGCCAGATTTAATTTGAAGGACGTAGCTTGATCTTTGAAGATGGCTTCCACGTAGCTAGGTAGACGGGCGAGGTCGGTCAGTCGAAAATTGTAGATATCTTGAATAGGGCGATGACGATAGAAACAGTGCCGTATCATGGACCAGTGGCGCCGATAAATGTCACTCACTGGCTGGGCGTCCTGTAAGAGATCGCTAGGAACATTTATGGGCTCGTCCAGAAAATGTTCGATGTTGTCAGGCGTATGACTCGAAACCGTAACGGCGGGGTCCGGCTGGATATCCAGGCCCTCCTGGACCGTGGGTATAGGCAGGCTCTTCGTCATCGCATCACCAGTGGCGTTCGTCTCTCCGGGTTCATCTTCACTGGGTCTGACCTTCCGCGGCTCCTCTTTAGTGGAAAGTTGTCGCCCAAACCGTAGAGACGGGGCATGCATCAAACGTTGGTGCTGTCTAAACCGACTGGGTCGTTTGAAGAGTCGACCACAATCATTACATAGTACCGTCGCACCCGCGTGGAGTACCCTCTCATGACGCAGTAAATGATCCTTCCGATTGAATGACCGTGCGCAGATTATACAAGATACCGAGCATCGTTGTGGGTGGAGGCCTCGTGGCGTCGTAACGTATCTAGACGAGTAAACAGCTTCTGGCAGGTTGTGCAAGTGAACATCTTGGTGGTTGACAGAGTGTCTGATGAAACGGCCAGGCCGCCTCCCTTTTATAGCACGCTAGCTGGTGATCTATTTTTAGCACACTCAGTTCAACTATCCCCAAGTCGAGGGCCGAGCCGTGACATCTTCGGTAACATCCGTGTCTCTTCGGTCACTTCCGTACCGTCAACGATCAACATGTAGACATATAGAGTATGTACGGCATGTTATGGTATTCATCAGTGCATGAGTGACGCATTCAGCCGATGGGAGTGGTCGGTCAGCTTGGTAACGAAAAACGTAACATTGGTCACACTCTCCACTGTCCACTTGGTGTTGGGGCGTTGTTGTTGGGCCCATTCCAAGGGATCCACGGTGTCCAGTTTCTCCAGCATCGTCTCTAGCGACACTCGGTTAATGATGGTAAACGGTTGGTCAAATACCCGGATGTTACTACTCGGGTAAAAATATCGGACTTGGACTGTCTCTTTATGCTGCAGCACATAACCAAACGCCAGATTCAATTTGAAGGCCGTAGTTTGATCATTGAAGATGGCTTCCACGTAGCTACGTAGACGGGCGAGGTCAGTCAGTCGGAAATTGTAGATATCTTGAATAGGGCGATGACGGTAGAAACAGTGCCGGATCATGGGCCAATGGCGCCGATAAATGTCACTCACTGGATGGTCTTCGTGTGACAGATCGCTGGGAACATTTATGGGTTCGCCCACGAAGTGTACTTTACCCTCCACGTCGTACAAAATCTGGCCCAAGGTCTTGTCGTCGGAATTTGACTGTTGAATTAGGGCGACATCATCATCGGCCCTCGTGCGATGGGTGGGAGTTCCCCCTGTTTCGATATTGATGCCTACGGGCTCTTCTATCTGCAAACGTGGCTGCGGAACAGGGTGTCGTGTGCGTTGGTGTCGCAGCAACTGACTGGTCAGTTTGAAAAGCCGACCACATTCTTCGCATGGACGCTTGGGTACTTCATGGCGTGCACGTGTGTGGCGCTGTAAATGATCCGGGCGCTGAAACGACAGTGTACATATCGTACAGTTATACCGGGCGGTTCCTTCGTGCTTGGTAGCCTCATGGCGGCGCAAGTCGTGCAGACGAGTGAATGATTTCGAGCACGTAGTACAAGTGAACATCTTGGTGGTTGACAGAGTGTCTGATGAAACGGCCGGACCGCTTCCCTTTTATAGCACGCTAGCTGATATCATGTTCGGGCACTTCCGTGTCTCTTCGGATGTAAAAGTCCCCGGATGTAAAAGTGCCCGAATGTTTACGAATGTTCCACCATTCTGGACTTCTATCAGGTCCATGTCCAGAAGCTCTCATACGCCGCCATTTTGGAGCCGCCATGTTGGATCCGCCATTTTGGAACCGCCATCTTGGATATGTCCCATAATGCACCGGGTCAAAATACTCGCTTCTGATTGGACGAGAGCTCTGTGACGGATTTTAACTACTCGCTTCTGTTTGGTGTACGTCGCTAAAGGTGACCGGCACTGACCTTTGACTGGACACAAGTTAGAGTAACCGGGAGGTGTTGTACAACAATGCTAGGAAGAACGCATACTGAACTGTACACTTAATAGACTATGTACGAACATCTAGGATCGTTTAAGCTGCCCATCAACCCATTTATGGTATTATTGTAGTAAGCCGAAAGTTTGTGAGATATTGCACCAAATTTGTAACTTTTTATTTTCGGTTTGGTTAATAAAGCTTTTGACAAAACCATGGTGTTTTGTTGTAATTTGTTTGATCACTGTTTGGCTGCAGATTTACATGTAGCTAACTTCTTCTGGTTCTGTTTTAAGACCAAACTCATAAATTTGTGGGTGCATAACAAAATTGGGGGCTCGTCTGGGATCTGAACCAGTTTTGCATTGAGTTTGGTCAAACAGAATTACCCTTTTAAGTTTAGTGATACAAATAGTCATTTAGTGCTTTAGGTATGGTTGCTAATTTTGATCATCAAGAATTTTAGGGAAGGGAACCTGCCCATAAGTGATTTAGAGGAATATGTTGGACTGAGTTACAATGATTAGCCAGCCACTTAAATGTTACTGTGTCAGCCAGTATGAGGAAGAATGAAGTAGTCCAGGCAATTGTAGAATTTGAATCTAGAAGATGAAGAAGGTGATGAAGAATCTAACTTAGCTGGACAAGGAGGAATAATTAGCTAAGATAGCGCTGAGGAGAAAAAGAGTTACAGGAAAGAAAAGCAGAAAGAGTTTCAGGGGCAAGAAGGTTATAGTGGCAGAGGAAATACGAAGCTGCACATCTGAAAACCCTTCGGCTCTGGGCGCCAGCCATTCATAATGTATTCAATTTGAACCATACTACTTGGAAGACGTCAGGAACACCAATATGATCAAGCAGTCGAGTGACAAATATACAGCTTATCAAAAATTTAGCAATTAGAAATGGCCCCTAAGGTTTCCGTCCAATCAGAGAAGCCAGCAGTCATTACTTATCGATGATGTATACTGAGTGCCATACTGAACACTTGAACATTATCAAAGGATACATAACAGTATCAAAGGATACATAAATTAAGAATGGCTGCCAAGATTTCCGTCCAATCAGAGAAAACGGTTCTGTCATTCATTTTCAGTCTCTTGATGTATTGATGATCTATAAAAAGTCCTGCATCAAACACTTGAACACTACCAGAGGTACATGTATCTATTTTGCATAAATGAAAGATGGCAATCAAGTTTTCAGTAGTGTAAGCTCCTGGAATATATGAGGGTATGAGGTCGGGCGGGGCTTGATTAAGGAGATAGAGGATGGGGCTCCATATGCCCTGCGGGTGAAGACATGTTCCTGAGGGTAGTGGATGGGTTGAATAAATGTAACATGATGTAAGCTCCTGGAATATATGAGGGTTGGGGGGTCAAGCGAGGCTTAGTTCAGGAGACAGAGGCAGGCCGAGGGGCTGTGGACAGTGAACAGGGACAGGAACAGGTAGAGAGACATCATTTAGACCCCTATTTTGAGTTTTCCGCAGCTAAAGCTATGGGCTTGATAAAAACCAGAGATGAAGCTGTCCACAGGAGCATGTATGTCCCATCCTGCATTTCCACCATGTACACAGTATGAGATTGACTGTATTTTATGGCCATCATGAAGTTGACCATTGACCGCCAAATGATTTGACCTCCATAACTCAAGATATTGCAGATGTCTGGTCAAGCCTTAGCATTCTGGAGTGATGGACAAAAGGACAAGGCAAAAGCATAATGCCACTTCTAGTAAAATTGGTGTTTTAGAAAAAAAACAAATGTGACCTGGTAATTTAGATGTACAGTACATCGCCCTATTGAAATTCAATCACGCCCAAGATTTTGGAGTTTCTCATCAATTTGATCACCCTCTAAATCACAAAGAAATGAAAACCTGAGGGATTGAAGTAATTGATTTGGTTTGGAACTGTACCCGGCATGGAGAGCAATCACAGGTGGTGCCACCTTTAGGTGGATCGGCGTGCAAAACAATCCCAATAGAGATCTTGGGGCGAGGTACCCACATACCAAATTTGAAAAGAATCCAATCAGTTTTCCAAAAGTTATTGCCCGGAAACAAAATTTTAACTTGGCCCTCAGGTGGGGCCACCTATAGGAGGATTAGCATGAAAAACAATCCCAAGTGAGATCTTGAGGTGAGGTACCCAAATAACACATTTGAAAAGAATCCGTTCAGTTTTTCAAAAGTTATTTTCCGGAAACGAAATTTTAACTTGGCCCACAGGTGGTGCCACCTATACACGGATCAGTGTGAAAAATGATCCCAAGCAAGATCTTGGGGTGAGGTACCCACATACCAAATTATGAAAAGTATCCGTTCAGTTTTTTCCAAAGTTATTGTCTGGAAATGAAGTCGACGGACAGACAGACAGACGGGCCCCAATACTATAGTCCCGCTTTAATCCTTCAGGGGGAAAATAATGGACATCTGCATGGTTTTGGACCATTTTGTCAACTTCCTGTTCTAATATAATAAATTTGAACAACTGCTGATTTTTTGGTATTGAACTTCACTCTGTGATTGAATTATTGAACTTCAAACTGTGATTGGATTATTGAGCTTCACTCTGTGATTGAATGATTGAATTTTTGTTTTCGAGGATTTACCAGATATTCTGACTGGTCTCAGGATCTGATGGTGATGGTAATGCAGGATTATCAATATTGCGATACTTGCAGTAAGTAGGGTATGGGTATTCGATTGTTCTGTGATTCATATCACGATATTATATGGCAACTAGAGCCTATAGGCTTTGGCATGTAATCTATGACTGGGTCAACTTATCATTTTAATAAAACACTGTTTATAAGTAGATTCGATTATTAATCAATTATTTTTAGGATGAGACTTTCTTGGTGAAGCACAGAAACTAGTGCTGGATGTGTCGACCCTGTGCTCTCAGAATTTGGCACCAAATTGCCAGCAGTAAATGCAAGCCCCCTAAACCACCCGGCCACCTCAGCTCTTGTTTTTGCAGTTGCGTTTAGGCCTGTATTGCACGGCAATAGCGTGAAGAACAGATGTATTTAGTCTCGGGGGCCCCATTAGAATTTACTTATATCAAGATTTTCAATCTTTTCCCATGGTTTAGAACAGCAGCATGTTAGTCCTTGGTTCTTCAACCTGAGCCAGTGAGCGCGTCATGGGGCTTTGTTTACATTCCACTCGAAAGTATGTCACTCAGTCACGGAATCGTGGAGCTGTGTATCAATGAAGGGTGGTCAGTGAAGATTTTGTGACAAAAGGCATTTTTGTCGCCACTGATTGATCCGAACTGAAATTTTTCGTATGGCATAGCTAATTTCTAAACTACCCCTGTTATCACTGGTTATGTCAGCAGGGGTCCAATATACAGACATAACAGCCATAAGATTTAAGGCTAATGAAATTTAATACACGACTCCACAGTCTCGCCATATTAGGTGAACTGGGTCGTATCCAGAGCGAGGCTCTGGGTCAGTGGAACTTAAACACTGGCGAGAAAGCGCGTGGCCCAGGCTAATAGGCATAAATACACGACTCCACAGTCTCACCATATTAGGTAAACTGGGTCATATCGAGACCGCGGCTCTGGGTCAGTGGAACGTAAACACTGGCGAGAAAGCACGTGGCCCAGGCTAATCAAACATGCCGAAAGGTGCAAATAATGGCTCAAGTAAAGGAAAATTAAACATTTATAAATAATGTTGGTGTTTGTTACCAAATCAAACCTGTTATCACTTAAATGCCAATATCCTCCATTTGGAGATCTCCTGCAAACAAAATTATCTCCCTTGATCGCTGCGTCGATCGTCCGCCAGGTGGCGTGCACTCCGCGCATGTCCATCACTCTTTTTCCTTTGCAGTCTTGGTAACAAGACCTGTTTTGAAAGAGCTCCTGTAAACAGTAACTTTTGGTTGTTATAGACGCACCCTAGGGTTATTTTTTTGGTCTGTAAGTTCAGTATGGCTAACGTAGTCACCCAAACTATCAGGAATAGTAAGAGATGTGAATCATGTCGTCAGTTTTGGCCCGTAAAGGACTCACATGCTTTCTGTTTTAAATGCAGGGCACAGATATGCTACAGGCAGAGTACCTGTGCCGAGTGTGTAAACTGGGACGACGCTACCTGGGTTAGCTATGCTGCAACTAGACGTACTCAACTATTGAGGGCTGCCGGTGACCAGAGGAAAGGACCTGCTGAAAAAGCAGAAGCTAATCAGGCCCTCATACACGACTTATCGCTAAACGAAGACACAAACGAAGACACAGCCTTAGCGACGACTACAAGCCCGGAGATACCCCCCAGTGGCACAGTCTTAAAGTCGACGGTACCTTCGAAGAACAAAGTGCAGACCAGTCAAGCCCAAGCCACGGCGACACGGCTTACTTCTACTGCACCGGCTAGAGTGCTGGCACGGACTCTACTAGACAGCCCCGCCACAGTCACGGATCAAAGCGAGTCCTCGGATAACAACTCCCGTTTATCCAAGTCCACAAAGAACTACCGTACCCCGGAGACGGAGTCACGGCCCTATACGGGACGCCGGGAGTCAGACAAGCCAAGGGCCTACGGGGACTGGAGCCGTACCACGGAACGAGAGACCTCACGGACCTATCCAGACCGCCGTGACTCCGATACCAGAGCACAGCGGAAGGAAGCCACAGCCCGGAGCCATACCACGGCCGAGAGCCGTACCACGGAGCGGGATACCACACGGACCTATCCAGCGCACCGTGAAGCAGCATCTGAGAAGTCACGGACTCAACCAGAATGGACTTATACAGATCACCGAGACTCCACATCCAAGAAGTCACGGACTTATGAGGAACGGACTCAGCCAGAACGCCGTGAGCCGGCCTCCACTTGGACCCGTACAACGGAGCCACACCCCGGTACTACGGCAAGCAGATCTCGTAAACGAAGTCGCACACCGTTACAACACCGAGATTCCTATCCTGTACGTCATCATCGGGACAGGGACCGTCCCTTACGTCGGACCCCTTCACCTAACCGGAGTCGGTACCATAGGAACCATACCCCGGAACGACCTTACACCAGACAAGGGAGAAGCCGTCCACCGGTTTCCCGTCAACAAGCACGCCCGGAGCACCGGGATAAACCGGAGCAGCGGGATATACGCAAGTCTAGAGGTGAACAGGAACCTAGCTTGGTCAAGAAGCACAGTCATCCCCTTACCGTGGTAGAGGTCCCTTCACCGGAGACCCATGAGATGACACGACCCCATTCTGCTAGCGACACAGACTCGGATGCAGACCACGAGGATTACGCACGACGTTCCACTTCGCCATCCTCGTCTCATGCAGAGTCACCTCCCTCCCACCAGTCGGAGGTAGAAGACAAGAACAAGGACGGAATACCCTTTAGAGCCAGGATAGCGGCGGTACACACGCTGGTTCCAGAGATGCCCAAACCGACGGTCGGCGATGACAAACAGCCAACCGACCCCGTCCGGAAACGGAGAAAACTTACAGCGGCAACTCTCTATGGACTGAACAAGCCTTCTGAGGAGGAAGATGCGCCAACCTGCGCACCATCTCCGGCATCAGCTACCCTGTATGAGACACTGGATCGACAGTTAAAGACTCCGAAATCTCTCCAGAAACCCGGTCCTTTCAAGACCTACACCCTTCACGGAGACAATTTACCGTTCAAGGCCCCGAAGTCGGACCCGGATCTTGACAGACTGTTGAACTTCTCAAAGACACCAGCGGTGGTACTTCAACAGAAGAAGGCCTGTGCTGTGGAGGACATGATACTGACACAACACAGAATTACATCATACTCCGATTGGTTCCTGACGGCTATTTCCAGGGTGATTCAGGATCCAGACAAAAAGCATAAAGATGGATCCCTGACTTTCTCACAACCCAAGATGGACTTTCTCACCGCCTTTATCGACTCGATGAACAAGTCTAATGTGGATCTCATGGAAACAGGGGCGTTTACCTATGCTACGATGGTGCAGGCTCGACGAGCTGCATACCTTAAACATCCTAAGTCTGAGGTTTTGGAATCGGTGAAGAATGAACTGGCACAGCAACCCTTGTCATCCGAGTATCTCTTCAACCAAGCCATTTCGACAGTCATGCCTGCCGTCAATGACGAAAAGACTTCCCGCATGATCGGAGCCCTAACCTACAGCAAGAATAAAGGCAAGGGCAAGGGTAAAGATCAAGGCAAATCGACCAGAGGAGGACGTTCTGCGCAGCCGTCACATCCAGACTCGGGCAGTTTACCCAAGCAGGACAGCCAACAGAATTTTCGTTCCTACGGGAAAGGACCATTTCGTGGCAGAGGAGGAAAGTTTTCCGACCGGGGCAGAGGGAAGCCCGACCGTCGGAATTGACGGTCCCCAGCCTCAGTTTTTAACCCGTCATCATCATCATCCTTTCATCCTCCCAGAATTCAAGGTATTCAATCATCCGGTCGTGGGCGGACGTCTACGGATCTTCTGGCGGAACTGGAAGCTTATCACAGACGACAAGTGGGTCGCCAGATCACTCAGAGATGGAGTATTCCTCACTTTTCTAGAGTACCCCAGGCTCATCACCAGACCCAAACCATCACGTCTTCCAGTTCGACCAGAACATGTACGGACACTACTGGAGTCAGTACAAGTGTTATTGGACAAGGGCGCTGTCAGGGAATTACCCGTGGAAGAAGCAAGTCCAGGATTCTACAGTCCTGTCTTCCTCGTGCCCAAGAAGGACACAGATCAGCTTCGCATGATTATAGACCTACGTCGACTCAACGACACTCTAGCGCCACCTCCACACTTCAAAATGACATCAGTTCCAGCATTACGGTCCCGCCTAAAACCGGACGATTGGCTAGCCTCCATCGACCTCCAGGATGCATACCTTCATGTTCCCATTCATCAACATCATCGTCGATATCTTCGATTCATCATTGCCGGGAGACGGTTCGAGTGGCAGGTCCTGCCGTTCGGCATCTCCATCGCCCCTTGGTGCTTCACAAGAATCACGTCACCAATCATGACCTTCCTTCACCTAAGGGGTATCAACATAGAGGCATACATCGACGACATCCTGGTCTGGGGGTCAAGGAAGTCAGCACTCAAGTCCCAGATACAATTCATCATTCAACTCCTGAGGTATCTCGGATTCATCCCACATCCAACAAAGTCGGAACTAGAGCCTGCTCAGCGACGACAATACATCGGAGCAGTATTCGACACACACAGTCAGATCATCCTGCCCCCGGAAGAACGTTGGATAAAGATACAGTCTATCATCCAAAGATTTTTATCTTTCCAATCACAACCCTTACGTCTTTGGCAAAGTCTACTGGGATTGCTGACATCAACTCAGGATCTGACACAGTACGGACGACTTCAGCTGCGACCGTTACAGTTCCACCTGCAGCCGTATCTACGAGCCTCGGCCATCAACCCCCTAGTACCAGTTCCTCAGCACCTCCATCAGTTCCTGAAATGGTGGCAGTCCAGGGAGAACGTCATGTTCGGGATTCCACTCCGCTGGTCACCATCGAACAAGAATCTATTCTCCGACGCATCACTCACGGGCTGGGGAGCCCATCTGGGAGAGTTAAAGATAGCCGGCAGGTGGTCTCCACAACAGAAGACTCTACACATCAATGTTCTGGAGATGGCAGCAGTGAACATGGCAGTCCAGCACTGGAGCCCTCAACTGTTCGACAGCTCCTTGATGATCGCATCAGACAACACGACAGTAGTGAGCTACATCAACAAGCTGGGGGGAACGAGGTCCCGACTGATGTTCCAGGAGACATGGTCTCTTTTCACCTGGGCGCAGACTCATCGGTGCCGGATCCGAGCACGACATGTACCCGGTCACCTGAACGTCATTGCAGACAGTCTTTCACGCCCGGACAAAGTCCTACAAACGGAGTGGCATCTCCACACACAGGTCTTTCGTCAAGTGTCATCGATTTGGGAACAGCCCCTAGTAGACCTGTTCGCAACAAGGGACAATACTCAGCTACCAATCTTCGTCAGCCCGATGCTCGACCCGCTAGCCTGGGCAGTCGACGCCATGTCAATCAGTTGGGACAACCTGATTGCCTACGCATTTCCACCGATAGCGCTTATTCAGGCAGTCTTGAACAAGATAACAGAGCACAGCAGTGTTATCATCCTCGTAGTACCATGGTGGCCGAATCGCCCATGGTTCCCATCACTAGTCCAGCTACTGACCGACTTCCCTCGTCAGCTACCTCCGTGGCGCCGACTACTAGACCAACGGCAAGGTATCCTACACCACGATCCACAGTGGCTCAACCTTCACGCCTGCAGATTATCAGGGATTCCCTTGCAAACCAGGGATTTTCAAGGCCAGTTACAGAGGCGATGGCGACAGCAAACAGACCATCCACCTCTAGACTTTACCAGGCCAAGTGGGCTTACTTCCATACCTGGTGTGGGACCAGAGACATCGATCCCTACACTGCCTCTGTTCCAGTGATAGCTGATTTCCTATTGCACCTGCATCGGGACAAGGAATTCAAGTTAAGCACCATAGAAGGATACCGTTCTGCATTATCCCGAGTCATAAGACTAACTTCAGGAATTGATATTGGACATGATATCAACGTTGCGGCTCTTCTCCAGTCCTTCGCCTTACAGTCTCGCCGGACAAGACAACTGCTACCGAAATGGGACCTTGGAGTTGTACTGAGTGCGTTTCTACGCCCACCATTTGAACCGTTACAGTCGGCCACGATCAAGGCACTGTCTTACAAGACAGTCTTCTTAACAGCATTCGCTCTGGCCACTAGAGTCTCCGAGCTTCACGCATTAGAACGCAGCTCCCTGGCATGGACCGCTGGTTGGAAAACTATATCCTTCCGTCCGATCCCGGAATTCATCGCCAAGAATGAATCAACACGTCAGGGACCATGTGCTCAAAGACTATATCAGATCCCAGCACTTACAGACTTCGTAGGCCCACTGGAGAACGACAGAGTATTATGCCCAGTTAGAGCCCTACGATGCTATCTACAGAGAACACTCTACTAGAGGATCTAGACGTCTCCTATTTCTATCATTACATCCGGGAGCATCTGCGGAGATTACAAAGAATACAGTTGCATCTTGGTTAAGGAAGACGATACACTGGACATACCAACTCGCCATCGATGCTCCTCCCCTACTGTCGAAGGCATCATCTCATGAGATTAGAGCTATTGCTACGTCCTGGCCGCTCTGGAAAAACTTGTCACTGGACGAGATCGTTCAAGCCTGTGCATGGACTGTAAACTCTACCTTCACTGACTATTATCTTAGGGACATGTCTGTACAAACAGACAGGGTGACTACGTTGGGCCCGTTAGCAGTAGCCCAGCGTGTAGTCCACTAATTCCATCAAGAAAAAAGGGGGGGGGCGCCGCTCAAGCAAGCAAGATCCCGACAATTCGGTAAGTATAGAAGACATACCATGCCAGAGACGAAGGGACTTCAAGGCATCACGATGGCATCTGATTATCTAGCCAAGTATGCGAGCAAACGGTGGAACAGAGTCCACCTCTCGCCGCATTACTTGTAATACCTTGAGCTCCCTACGCTTCTATACGACACGGGAATTATCAGGATATTATTAAGCATATTAGATTTACAAAATCAGAACAAGGCGTGCTCCGCTTAATCCAAAAGCAAGTCACAAGGCCGGCTACCCAACCTCCTCTGTTGAGAGTCTGGCATTTAAGTGATAACAGGTGAAGATTTGGGACACAAACATTAAACATTTATAAATAATGTTGGTGTTTGTTACCAAATCAAACCTGTTATCAACGTTGATTTGCCCAACCCATCCTCCCCTCTTTGCTCGGCCTTGACTCAAAACAGATTTGGGACACAAACAGGCAAGGGTAAACGCAAACTTCTCGAGGACCCCGAAGACGGTCATAACCTGGATGACATGTCCCATGAAAAATTTACTTTATGGTCGCCGCTGGCACTCAAAAATTACCTCGAAATTCGAGGGAAGTCTGCAGACGGATCGTTTGAGGAGTTGGTGGCAAGGCAAGTATAAATATAACTAGATGTAACTGTTATCCTAAGGGAAAACTGAGATACCCCCCGTCCTGCAAGACAAGTCTCCCGTTCCGAGTAATATTTCAATACAGTATAAATAAAACCCAAGGATAGGAAGGGTCATAACTCTGTAACAAATGTGTGAATCGCACGGTAAATGTATTAAAATAGAAGCAAAATTTTAGAAGTATTAGTCCGGACAAAATTGTATCTACAGGATGGACAAGCCGATCCTGTACCCCTCCCCCAGCTTTATTGCGGGGGGGGGGGGCGGAGAGAGGGTATAATGATGGAATATTATAATGTAAAATACTGCTTCCTGATCAGGTTATCAGTGCACTCATTACATGAATATTTGAAGAAATTTGGTAATTTTGACCAAATATTTCAGGTCATAAATAAGAGATGCACATCTTCAAACCATATTAAACATGTGTACAAAGTTTCAGAAACATCCAGTAATAACTGTGTTATTATTGGAGAGGGTATAATGGAATATTACAATTGAAAATACTGCTTGCTGATCAGGTTATCAGTGCACTCATTACATGAATATTTGAAGAAATTTGGTAATTTTGACCAAATATTTCAGGTCATAAATAAAGAGATGCACATCTTCAAACCATATTAAACATGTGTATAAAATTTCAGAAACATCCAGTAATAACTGAGTGACTAGTTAATTACACAAGAACATGCTCTATATATATTGGAATATATGCAGAAAATCGACAAAGTCCAAGTCTGGATAAAGAAGGCCTGCTAATTTTGACCAAATATTTCAGGTAATAAATAAGAGATGCACATCTTCAAACCATATTAAACATGTGTACAAAGTTTCAGAAACATCCAGTAATAACTGTGTGACTAGTTAATTACACAAGAACATGCTCTATATATTGGAATATATGCCGAAAATCGACAAAGTCCAAGTCTGGTCAATTTTGACAAAAATTAATATTTCATGTCTCAAGTTCAAAACGTCATAAATATGTCAAAAATTATAATTTCGCCTTGTGAATAGGACATGCACAATTTCAAACCATAGGTAACACATATGTAAAGTTTCATTAAAATAGAAGCAAAATCTTAGGAGTAGTCCGGACAAAATTGTGTGATCCTGAAAATGGCAAAGTCCTATAAAGTTCAAAACGTCATAAATATGTCAAAAATGAAAATTGCGCCTTGTAAATAGGACATGCACATCTTCAAACCATAGGTAACACATACGTAAAGTTTCATTGAAATAGAAGCAAAATCTTAGGAGTAGTCGGGGAAAAATTGTGTCTACAGACAGATGGTCGGATGGACAGTCAGACGGACGGACGGACAGACAGACGAACAAGCCGATTCCAGTATACCCCCCCCCCTAACTTCGTTGCGGGGGATATAATAAATACTATGCTATCACATTATATAGACTGATGACTACTTTTTACTGTGTAAAATGAATTCTCTAGGCCCACTAAACTTTAGTACTGGTAACACTAGGAGAAATGGCATATTCGGTTGAAATGGCATATTCAGTTGTATTGTTATTTTTGGTTTCCAGTTTAACGTTAGGTATTCTCATGGTTATACTGGCAGATTATTGTTGTTGCTTCATGGTTAGCTAAGATTTATAGCGTCTCCCTTCCCTCTCCGCTATGCCGACGACAAATACATTTCCCTGGTGGTTAAACTCGAACATCTCCATGGCGCACTTATTTCCTTTGCACCCTATTGGACCTTCATTAACTTGAGAAAATGGGCCGCCATGAATAACAAGCGTTCTGAGAACCCCAACATCTCGCCTTGCGGGGTCATCCGCCAAAGGTGCAGCAGTATTGAAAGCATACATGTAGAGCAAACAATAAGGTCTGGAATAAGTGATGTGGTACAGACAATAATGTCTGGAATAGATTATCTGGTACAGACAATAACATCAGTCCCATGTGGGATTACTGGCAAAAGTTAATCCCATGTAGGATGGATAGGTCAGTGCAGTCGGATTACTGGTACATAGGGCATTCCAGTGTGAGATTACTGCTGGGTGGACCAGTCCCATGTTATTACTGATGGATAGTCCTCTGTGGGATTACTGCTGGATAGTCCAGTCCCAAGTGGGATTACTACCATCACCATCATGGTATGGATGGTAGTGATATGGATGGTAGTGATGGTATGGATGGTAGTGATGGTATGGATGGTAGTGATGGTATGGATGGTAGTGATGGTATGGATGGTATTGATGGTAGTGATGGTATGGATGGATGGTAGTGATGGTATGGATGGTAGTGATGGTATGGATGGTAGTGATGGTAGGAATGGTATGGATGGTAGTGATGGTATGGATAGTAGTGATGGTAGAAATGGTAGTGATGGTATGGATGGTAGTGATGGATGGTAGTGATGGTATGGATGGTAGTGATGGTAGGATGGTAGTGATGGTATGGATGGTAGTGATGGTAGGATGGTAGTGATGGTATGGATGGTAGTGATGGTAGGATGGTAGTGATGGTATGGATGGTAGTGATGGTATGGATGGTAGTGATGGTATGGATGGTAGTGATGGTAGGAATGGTAGTTATGGTATGGATGGTAGTGATGGCATGGATGGTAGTGATGGTAGTGATGGTATGGATGGTAGTGATGGTATGGACGGTAGTGATGGTAGGAATGGTATGGATGATAGGAATGGTAGTGATGGTATGGATGGTAGTGATGGTATGGATGGTAGTGAAGGTAGGAATGGTATGGATGGTAGTGATGGTATGGATGGTAGTGATGGTAGGAATGGTAGTGATGGTATGGATGGTATGGATGTGATGGTATGGATGGTAGTGAAGGTATGGATGGTAGTGATGGTATGGATGGTAGTGATGGTATGGATGGTATTGATGGTAGTGATGGTGGATGGTAGGATGGTATGGATGTAGTGATAGTATGGATGGTAGTGATGGTAGGAATGGCATGGATGGTATGGATGGTAGTGATGGTATGGATGGTAGGAATGGTATGAATGGTAGTGATGGTATGGATGGTAGTGATGGTATGGATGGTATGGTAGTAGTGATGGTATGGATGGTAGTGATGGTATGGTATGAATGGTAGTGATGGTATGGATGGTAGTGATGGTATGGATGGTATGGATGTAAGAGTGATGGAATGGATGGTAGGATGGTATGGATGGTAATGATGGTATGGATGGTATGGATGGTAGTGATATAGAATGGTAGGATGGTAGTATCCTATTCTGGTAGTGATGGTATAATGGAGAGATGGCGGGAAATGGTGATGGTAGGAATATAGTGAATTAGGATGGTAGGATTAGTTCTGGCATGGATGGTAGTATGGCATGGATGGTAGTGATGGTAAGATGGTAGCGGGGTTAAAATTAGCGAGGTATGATACGGTGTGGTACCTCGGTACTTGATGGTATGGATGGTAGTGATGGTGAGGAATGGTATGACACAGAAACATGGGCATAGCATGAACAATCCATAATCAACAAATGCAACCTTGGTCATCAACATAAAAAAGGTTAAACATGTGAATAAGATACTGATGTACTTATCTTTGATTGTTCACAGCCATGTAGCTGTGTTTGTGGTGTGGAAATTATTAGTTTCCCCCCCGAGTAGTACACAGGCGGAGAGACTATAGGTCTACTCGGGGAAGCCGTCTTTACCAAGAGGGGACCTCAGCGAAATGGAATATTGGTCTACTTGGTAAGGCTTATTTATCTTGGCTGTTCCTAAGACCGGGTGAAGCGGAACTGGTCCGGCCTAGTGATCGCCAAGTCACACCACTCTCAGTCCACAATCGTCTTCCATCCAACCAGCTTTATATAGGGAGTTGAGTGCAGAAGACGGTGCTGAGATCATGAGAAGGACGTCAGATTCAACCTGAAGGACATAATCAAAAACCGCAGTTAAGGTAAAGATCACACTCACCATGGATACATACATCTTAGGGTGATGATACAGTGTCCTACATCTCTTTAGAGGATCCAAGGTCGTGCATCTGACTTAATTCTTCCTTCCATATGAGATCAATCAATTGTGGACCAATAGTATGAATGAGATGAGATGATACAGCAATTTGCAGATTTGCTGTGATGATTCAAACTGCCGCCCCCCCCCCCTTTTTTGGAATTTAGTTGACCACGTGCTGGGCCGCTACTAACGGCCCAAGCGTGGATATCCCTTCTGACTGGACTGACAAATCTCTCAGATAGAAGTTGGTGAACGTGGAGTTCGCCGTCCAGGCACAAGATTGGACAATGTCATGGAGGGACAAATTCTTCCATAATGGCCATGACGAGGCAATGGCGCGAATCTCATGAGAAGAGGCATTCGACAACAGAGGGGGAGCGTCTATGGCCAATTGATAAGACCATTTAATGGTTTTCTTCAACCACGCGGCAATGGTATTTTTGGTAATGTCACGCAAAGCCGACGGCCGAAGAGACAGAAATAACAGGCGCCGAGAGCCGCGAGCGGAGTCGGTACGAGTAAGATAGTGGCGAATAGCCCGGACCGGGCATAACAGGAGGTCGTCTTCGAGCCCATGCACAAAGTCTGACAACGCCGGAATGGAGTACGATCGTTGAGCGCACGGACCTGAACGCACACTCATTTTTGGCAATAAATTCAGGAATGGGCCGAAAAGAAATGCGAGACCAATCCGCCGTCCAGGTCATAGAAGATCTTTCAAGAGCATGAAGTTCAGATACTCTAGACGCTAAAGCAAACGCCGCCAGAAAGGCGGTCTTATAAGACACAGCTTTAATAGAGGCGGATTCCAAAGGTTCAAAGGGTGGATGAATCAGAGCACACAGAACCACACCAATATCCCATTTCGGTAACAGTTGGCGCGTACGAGCGAGACTGTAACGCGAAGGCGCGAATGAGCGCAGAGATATTATCGTTTAGACTAATGTCTACACCCGAAGTCAGGCGTAAAACCCTAGCCAGAGCAGATCGATACCCTTCAATGGTGCTGATTTGAAACTTCTTATCACGATGAAGATGAAGGAGAAAGTCAGCTACTAGGGAAACAGAGGCAGAGTCGGGATCGGCATCATGTCCTCGGCACCAGGAGACGAAATAGGCCCATTTCGCCTGATAGAGCTGCGATGTGGAAGATCGATTGGCTGAAACCATCGTTCGTGCAACCTCTGCTGAAAATCCCTGGACTGCGAGTGCATTCTGGATAGTCTGCAAACGTGTAGGTTGAGCCACCGAGGGTTGTGATGAAAAATCCCGTGCGGTTGACGTAACAGGTCGGACCAGACTGGCAGACGACGTGGCGGGGCGGTGAGAAGCGGGAGCAATACCGGAAACCACTGTCGCCGGGGCCACCACGGGACTACGAGTAGAATGATGCAGTCGTGACGTGTAATCTTCTGAAGCACTTCCAGAATTAAGGCGATTGGCGGGTAGGCATAAGCCAGGAAGTTGTCCCAATTGATTGACAGGGCGTCGATGTCGAAGGCTTGAGGATCCCGAATCGGACTGACAAACAGAGTCAATTGGGCGTTGTTTCTCGTAGCAAACAGATCGATCAACGGCGACTCCCAGATGGTGGAGATCTGCTGGAACACCTCCGGATGAAGTTGCCACTCGGTCTGAAGAACGGTGTCCGGACGTGATAAACTGTCCGCTAAGACATTGAGTCGACCCGGAACATGACGGGCGTGTAGATGAATGTGATGAAAACGAGTCCACTCGTAGAGATCCCACACAAGACGAAACATTGGAAGCGAGCGTGTTGTACCCAACTTGTTGATGTGAGCAATCACTGTGGAATTGTCCGTCGCAATGAGAAGAGACGAGTACATGAGACGATGACTCCAATGCTGCACCGCCAGAATGACTGCCTTCATCTCCAGAAGGTTGATGTGAAGACTGGCATCCAACGTTGACCATCTGCCGGATACTACTAATTCGTCCAGATGGGCACCCCAACCGGTCTCGGACGCATCGGTGTACAGATGATGACTCGGAGCCGGAAAACGGAATGAAACGCCCTGCATGACGTTGAGCCGGGATTGCCACCAGATCAGATATGGATGAAGAGACGTCAATACCGGCACCGCTGGATTGATGGAAGGTGTCTGTAGGTAAGGATACAGATGATACTGTAGTGGACGCACCTGTAATCGGCCGTAATGAGTTAGGTCCTGAGTGGAAGTGAGCAAACCTACCAAACTTTGCCACTGTTGACGTGTCCGTGACGTTGATGACAAAAACTTTCGGATCAACAGCTGAATTTTGTCCCAACGATCTTCCGGAGGATATACCAGTTGATGATGAGTATCGAACACTGCGCCGATGTAACGGCGAACTTGAGCCGGGACCAACTCTGACTTGAGAGGATGAGGGATGAATCCTAGATGACGTAAGACCAGAAGTGTGAACTGGACTTGCACGTTGAGACGGGACTCGTCCGCTGCCCATAGGAGGATGTCGTCTATATAAACCTCTATCTGAATACCCCGAAGGTGTAGAAAAGCCATGACCGGTGAGGTAATGCGGGTAAACAGCCAAGGGGCTATGTTGACCCCGAATGGAAGAACTTGCCATTCGAAACGACGTTCGTTGACAACGAAGCGGAGATAACGGCGATGACGAGGATGAATTGGAACATGAAGATACGCGTCCTGAAGATCGACTGAGGCCAGCCAATCCCGAAGATGTACACGGGCCCGAATCGATGAAACAGTCGGCATCTTGAAATGAGGGGGAGGGGAGAGATGAAGCTTGTTTAACACTTTCAGATCGATCACCATCCGCATCTGGGGCGAGTCCTTCTTGGGAACCAGAAACACGTGGCTGTAAAACCCAAAGCTGTCCTCCGTCGGCGGTAACTCTCTGACCGCTCCCTTCTCGATGAGCGTGTTGACTGAAGACAGAAGAGTCTGCACGTGACTCGCGGAGACTGGTAGACGGGATGGGCGTGGCCAAACGATAAGTTTGGGAAGGGAACGAAAAGTAAACAGGAAGCCGCGCTCCAAAACTCTCAAAATCCAGGCGTCGTCGGTGATGAGGCGCCAATTGTCTACGAAGAACTGAAGGCGGCCGCCCACAACATGATGACTGAACGACCGGAAAGCAGGAGGGTGAAAAACTTCGGCTTGATCGGATACAGGAACTGGATAGTCATTTACTGGAACGACCACCTCTCTTGGATGATTTACCCCGAAAGGAACGGCGACCTCGGCGTGGAGGTTTGTCAATACCCCGAAACCTCCCCCGAGCGGCGCCATCTTGTTGAGTGGAAGAGGAGTTCCGACCCCGCTTCGGGCGACGATCCGACGAACCACCCCGAGCAACAGCCCCAATCAAACGCGCAGTACGTTCCTCGCGGATGACAGGTACAACGGACTCAATGGAATTGTTGAAAATGGCGCTGGATGCTAATGGTTGATGAAGCAAAAAATCCTTAACCATAAAGGAGACGTCCGGCTTGACCACCTTAAGTAAGGCATTGCGTTGCGCTTGGAGAAGCGACACGTATGAAAAAGAAGTGGCCTGAATAACTTGATGGTTAGCCTGCACTAGGGTTTCAATGAAACCCCGCAAATAAGCAACACGACCCGGAGACAAAGAAGTCGATCCATCGTCCAGGCGTAACTCAGGATCCAAAGCAATCCGCGAAATAGCCAACAAAAACCAATCAGTGACCGAAGAAGCACGTTGGATTGCCAATAACATCTCTTGGATACTCTCCACAATTTTGGAATTGAATTCAAGTGGAGTGGCCTTAACTGATTTAGAAACCTGAGATAAATCCCGATCACGCTTGGGTGGTTTGTCCGGTAACACGTTATCATGAAGCTCATGGGCAACTCGGAAACGAGGCTTCTTAAATTTATTGACATCTTGTAACTGACGATCAAATTTGTCTAAATGATCTGCCCATGCTGGTGAAGGAGCACATGTACGAGCAACATCCGGCTTGGGAGTAGCTAATGCAGAATCCGCAGCTGTCCGGCACTTATCACTAGAAGAACCAACCTTCGAAGGGACGGGCATATCCGGAACCAAAGCTAACAATGCCTGCATATTAAGCAAATGATCCATCTTCGACGTATCTTTGACACTAACGTTAGAGGAAGAAGAATCATCCGACTCACTCGACGAAACCGGAGACTGAGAACAAGACGATAAATCATGATCCACCAAATGATCAAGAACAGGGGCTCGTTGAAAATGAACATGGTAATCTTGATCAGAGGGAGCCGAAACCCTAGGCAAATGGTGAGAAGGATCAGGAGAATGAACTGTCGACGTACGAGAAACGGCGTACCGGAGAACGGGAGCGCCGTAAAATAGTACCAAAATGAACCGGTGGACGAGAACTACGGATCGGAGAACGAGATCGTCGAACCGAGGCAATAGAATCACGAACAGGTGAGAACAAACGATGAGGTGGTGAACCCGAGCGTTGTGTATGAGAACGTGAATGGTAATGTGAACCCGAGTGTCGTGTAGCAGTATGTGAACGACGATGTGAAGAATCAACAATATCGGGAACAGATGTTCGTAAGCCCGCAACCTGAACATTTAATGGTAGAACCGAACAGGCCTCCATAGATTTTTCAGAAATAGGAAAACTATGTCTAGTCTTAACCCGTAAAGGAGAAATTGACACTCTACGTCGTTTCTTTGATTTCTTCTTACTAACAAGTACATGTGGAGAACCGATAGGTAAGGGAGAAATAACCTGGGGTGAAGACTGCTTTTGTTCGACGGGAACAATAGACTGGCCAGGCTTGACCGACTTGGCCTTTGTTAAGCGTAACAAAGGGACTGGTTTTGGGTCGACCCCAGACAATGAAATCCCGGAACGGGTCAAGCTGTCTAGTAACCTGGAGCTATCATCGTGTAGGACGGTACCACTCGGAGGTATGCAAACTGACACGGGAGACTGAGGGTTTTGACCTACTCGGTCAAGATCCTCATTACACTTTACATCATTAACCAAAGATATCTCTAAGACCCGTCTGTCGATCTCCGACAAAGACGGGTCATCACAAGCATGTAACAGAAAAACTCGGCGGGCCTGGGCATAATCCTTCCAGGCCGCCGGATTCCATAATACGCATTCCGCGCACGTAGACGCCCGGTAACATAAATCTTTGCATGAAAAGCAAGCTGTATGAGCGTCTAGAGGGGATAAATCTTTCCCGCACGTGCGACAAGGAATACCAGACGGAACTTCCGACATAATAATACAGTAAGTTCCGAAAGAAATAACAAAAACCAACACTTGATAAAGGATATTACACCAGCGAGACAACAACAACTAATGTTGTAAGATTGTCTCTGAATACTTCCCTATAGATGTGCACTGCTCGAGCAAACAAGAGAAAGAGGATAGGAATCAGGCTGCAGTCGCTTATATGGTGACCAAGCTGGATTTGAGTGAGGAGCTCTCCTAGGGGCGGATAACTCTCTCCTAGGGGAGCTAACTTTTTCTTTTAAACTTCCGTTTTCTACGTTTGATTGTGCATTTAATAAGGGATTAAAGGCATTAATTAAGAGCAGGTTTAAGACTTAGGCAGCAAACAGTAGTGATGGTATGGATGGTATGGATGGTAGTGATGGTATGGATGGTAGTGATGGTAGGAATGGTAGTGATGGTATGGATGGTAGTGATGGTATGGATGGTAGTGATGGTATGGATGGTGGTGATGGTAGGAATGGTAGTGATGGTATGGATGGTAGGAATGGTAATGATGGCATGGATGGTAGTGATGGCATGGATGGTAGTGATGGTATGGATGGTAGCGATGGTAGGAATGGTAGCGATGGTATGGATGGTTGTGATGGTATGGATGGTAGTGATGGTATGGATGGTAGTGATGGTAGGAATGGTAGTTATGGTATGGATGGTAGTGATGGTATGGATGGTAGTGATGGTATGGATGGTAGTGATGGTAGGAATGGTATGGATGGTAGTGATGGTAGTGATGGTAGGAATGGTAGTGATGGTATGGATGGTAGTGATGGTATGGATGGTATCACAGGTACAACTTTTAATCATAAGAAACATGTGTACCAAGTTTCATAATCATTCAATGACAGCTGACAACTGCAGCAAACTGTGGTGTACAGATGTACATGTGCACTTCGGCTAAATGCAAAACTCAATCAGTTGCCATAATTTGGAGAAAAATTAATATTTCATCTCAAAAATAGCACAAATAATTCCTCCAATCATAAGAAACATTTGTACCAAGTTTCGTAATCATCCAATGAGAGCTGACAACTGCAGCAAACTTATCATGTACATGTATATGTATACATGTAGAGGCCTACACGTACAATTTACCTGAACAGAAAACTCTTCATTTGCCATAATTTGGAGAAAAATTAATATTTCTTGTCAAAAATAGCACAGATACATCCTCTAATCATAAGAAACATGTGTACCAAGTTTCATAATCATCCAATGACAGCTGACAACTGGAGCAAAGTTACCATGTAATTGTATATGTATACATGTAGAGGCCTGTATGTACAATTTACCTAAACAGAAAACTCTTCATTTGCCATAATTTTGAGAAAAATTAATATTTCTTCTCAAAATAGCACAGGTACATCCTCTAATCATAAGAAACATGTGTACCAAGTTTCATAATCATCCAATGACAGCTGACAACTGGAGCAAAGTTACCTGGAGCAAAGTTACCATGTAGATGTATATGTATACATGTAGAGGCCTAGATGTACAATTTACCTAAACAGAAAACTCTTCATTTGCCATAATTTTGAGAAAAATTAATATTTCTTCTCAAAAATAGCACAGGTACATCCTCTTATCATAAGAAACATGTATACCAAGTTTCATAATCATCCAATGACAGCTGAAAACTGCAAGAAACTTTCCAAGTACAGATGTACATGTGCACTTCAGCTAAACGCAAAACTCATTCATAGGGATTTTAACATTAGAGTACCCCAGGGGTAGTACCCCCAGGTGGCATACCCACCCCCCATATTTTTTATATTTTTTTTATATTTTTTCTAATTTTTCTAGATTTTTTTTTAACTTGCTAAACCAAAAACCCATTCATTTCCAGGCAGGGGACACCGACACCGACACCGACGACGACATCCTCTTTCCCCCTCTCACAATATCTCCCCTTTACTTCGTAAGGCGAGATAAAAATACCATAATCGATGTTGTGATCATCATCCCCTGTATACACGGGGTCAATAATGACGGAAATGCCCATCTTCCTGACCCTCGATTTCAGGTGATTTTGAGGCTCCATAGGGATAGTTTTAACGTCAGTAATTAATATATGACCAACGAAGGGCCAGCTAGTCTGCCATTTCTGTATTTTTATTCATGGCGGCCCATTTTCTCAAGTTAATGAAGGTCCAATACGGCGCAAAGGTAATAATAAGTGCGCCATGGAGATGTTCGAGTTACCACCAGGGAAATGTATTTGTCGTCGGCATAGCGGTGAGGCGCTATGAATCTTAGCTACTTCATGGTGTGGTGGAGGGTAGTAGCCTAGCTATATAATGCTTTCACTAATTTTAGAGTGTACTGTATATAGCCACATAATCACTAACACTGTCTTGTTTAGTACCGGTATCTATTTGAGTGAAAAAAATGTATAAATATTTTTATTTTAAATATATTTATATTCTGGTGATTAAATGTCGTATCAATTGCAGCTCTCGCAGAGTTTGCCGTAGTAAAACCGTCCATCCACGGCAAAAATAATGCCGCAGACGTCTGATTTTCCGATCTGAAAAATTATCGTGGGCCCTATGTTTTTATCAGATGGGTATCATACCAGGCCTTATTTTTTGACGCGAACGCTCGTTCAGGTTACGTGAAGGTTGCGCAAACCATATTTACGCGAACGGTCACCGTTCACGTGGGGCGAATTTTATCTGCTAGCTTACTTTCACAAGTCGGCAGTGTCTGTCTGCACAAAGTGAAAATAAAATAAAAGTGGCGACAGCGATATTTCCGCGTATATATACCGTCCACTTTCTCTTTCTCCTTTTGTCGATTGGCAGGCTAATTTACACGGCCGTGGTTGTTTGATAAATCATGAATTCCCTATGGCCTAGTTAATTGTTTGGGTCGGAGTGGTTTCGTTTTCACTGGTCAGACAATTACGCATGCCCAGATGGAAATAGGTCAGCACGTTCAGCCATGTCAGAAGGTTAAGGATAGTTCCCATGGCCCAAAATCAAGTAGCCTACGCCATGAAATCACGTGACTGAATGCTCTTAAGCGTGATTACGTCTAATTAGGATGCAAATTTGCGCTAATTAGTGTTAAATCAGTATTACTGGTTACGGGTTAGGGTTAGGTTTAGGGTTTTGGGGTTAGGGTTAGGTTTGTGTTAGGTATATAAAAAAAAAAGTCCAACGGTTGGGCCATGGGAACTATCCTCGACCATGTCGGTTAGAAGTTGCATGAAATAGAAAGTGAAGAGGTCTGTCCGAAAGTGAATGACCAATTAGCGGAAGCAACCCCATAATTAGATTGGCACTGTCGCTGCATGGAAAGTGCCACCGGTTAAAAGTTTGTACCTGAACTGTGACGTCTGGAACGTATTTCTTTCACATTATAATTTTTACAGCATGTTGACCTCAACACGTGCTTCGAACAATTCTACGCAAGCCCCGGGCGATCTCAATCACGGGGGGTGGAAAGACCAGTCGCATGCAAATTACAACATCATCATTCATTCTCGGGTTTTGTATTCGAATGAAGCGTTACCTTATTTTTATGTCATTGAAATATTGCCGGGTTTTCACGGGTATAAAATATTCATATGATCAAATAATATGAACTCGTGTTTAGCTTTGTTACAACTTTCACCCCTGCTGATTTTGCCAAGTGACTCAAGTGAGGTTATCCCGGGCAGTGTGGTTCGTGTCCAAAAACAATGAAAACCGTGGGGGAGATGGGTTGTAGTGAAGTTTCTCCGTAAATCAAATAGCATCTTGTTGGGGTATTTGTTCTCTTATTAAGAGTAAGATAATCTTTATTCTTTTCACACTAATGTAATATTCTCATGGTTTCCGGATAATAAATATCTTTTTGCTAAAACAATGGGGAAACAGTTAATTGGGTATATGCGTGCTCTTTCACCCCTGGAGTCAAAATCAGAATGGGCTTAGCGATAGCGGGTCATGCGCAGTGGCTGAGTACTATTCTAGATATGAATGTTTGACACCCAAAAGTCATCCGTACGACAGGGTCAGGATTCAAGTATCTTTATTATCAGTGATTATGGCAAAGCATTTTCTTGGTGTAGATCTGATGATGAAGGACCTACCAATATGATATGATCCAAATACATGTAGTGTGCGGGGGGCACAGGTTGTGAAAGACGCATCTTTGTTTACAAGACAATGCTTCTCTTGAGATTTTTGCTCGAATAAACAACACTCTTTATTCTTCTTACATTAATGAAACATTATTACGCTTTCAGCGGAATAAACATCTATTTCATTGAACAATGAGACACCAGTTTTAGAATTTTTCCACCCCTTACCGACCCCGGTACTTCATGCTGATTTCACCATTTCAGACTGACCCGATTCTTGTCAACTCGACATATACCGTACCGTAAATTAACGGGAAATGGTACACTCGAACTCGGCACAAAATTAACATGCCTTGCAACAGGGTTTGTCAAGAATATTTTACGAAAACATTACGAACAAGAGAGTGATTAAAAGAATGTATTATAGCGCCTCTATCGAACTAAGACGTCTCCCAGAAGAAGAAAAGGTTCGCAGCAGTGATCAAGTCAAATCACTCGAGGACAACCCCGACAACCTCCTGCCTATTTACTCGCGTACTGAGACACTGGGACAAGCAAAACGCTGTAAGATAACACTTTCAGATACAAAAGAGTATTGTAACAAATCTATTGTTAAAGTAATAGACTCAAGAAAGAAAACAATATCACGATAAACAGAAAATACAGACAATACCAAGGAGCTCTTTCTTTAGGATGTGTACGTTGGTCGGACGGCGGAAGGATATCTTTAAACTTAATTCATGCCCCTATAATGTAAATCTATTACCATAGATTACATAAAAAAATCTTCTGCTTTTGGTTGTAGACTTAGGGACGGTATCCAACCAGCGTTTGCTGTTGAGACGTTTTAAACGATGGAAAAAAACGCTCAGCTACTACACCCATCGTTTGCACCATCGTTTTTTTTGTGTAGCAAACGATCAAAAAAACCATCACCGGAGACGGCCGAAGGTACCGCTGTCGTTCGGAAGAAAACGTCGTCGTTTGGAAGACACTGACAAAAGACGATCGCACGTGTTAAGCTGCGCATAAATACACACTGGGTGAACAGGCCGTGCCTTAGCTCTCAACTGCGCACATTTGTAACAAAATATAGCGCTATCAGCGAATGTGAAAACGGGTTTAACACAAGGGAAATAAATTACACTTTAATCGCCTTCCGCGTTTGTTTTAAAGGTTTGATTACGAGAAGTCGCTGTTTGTGTGCAAAAATTTTCTATGAAAATGACAACCATCTAGCTGTGATAATGGAAGTGTCACGTACGCAAATAAAACTGAATGGTTTAATAACACCCTCCCCATGTATGCACGGTGTAAAAAAATTCTTTGAATAGGCCGGAAAAGGTAATCAACAGATAACTCTGCCGATATCTTACTGATCTGAATTATGTTCAGTTATTATTTAACTTAAAGAAATACCCGTTTCAAAAATATTTAGGTTGATAAATATTTCCTTGTTATTCAGGGCGATACGGAAGTCTACCGTGGAAAAATGGTGTTGATTCGCCTGGAAATTTTCGCGATAATGCCGACACTAGGTTTTGATCCCTTTCCTTGAAAACGCGTGGATGCAATAGAAATCTAAATAAATATTTTCCATCGCGAGTATTATGGGACCATGAAACTATTATATGATTTTTGTATCTTCAGCGGTTTTCTTGTAATGTTTACCGGAAAACGTGTAACACGATTTGCGGGGAATTCCACTGAAATTTGCCCACTTCAGAGCACGTTTTAATACCTCACTGGCAAATCGTGTTACACTTTTCCCAATAAATATAACATGAAAAGAGCTGAAGAGACAGAAATGATATTTATATTTTCATGGTCCTATAATACTCGAGATAAAAAATGTATTTAAATATTTTATTTTATGAATGCGTTTTCAAGGAAATTGATAAAAAAACAAACTAATGTCGGTATATCGCCGAAAATTCTCGGCAAATCGACCCTGTTTCACGTTAAATAAACCAAAAAATGGAAAGGTTTCTAATATGTTATTTGGCCTGTGTACTGTATTGCAGTCCATAGGGAAAATCAACACGCGCGTTTAGCTTTAATATTTTAGAAATATCGCAATTTATTCTACGGGTCTGTCTGAAAAAAAAAACCCAGCTTGTGTACGGTCAAGGAGCACACGCGTACACGCACGTGGCCTTCCATTTCGACTGCGGTTTATCCCCAGCATAGAAAAGTCGACACAGGACTGCTCCCGCATGGCGGGAAAATAAAGACCGATGTAGAACACGTGTCTGTCGAAACGTTCATGGCGATATACCAGATCAGAGAGGAAAACGCTATATTCACGATCCTTCAATTCACAAGTCGAATACATTAAAATTATCCAAAAAGTTTCTAGAGCTATACTTTGATGGGTGCCATGAAAAAGAATTGTCACGGGAGAATATTTGGTGACCCTGATATTTGAACATCGCTACTTGAGAGAAAGTGGAGGTGTGAATTTCCATTGAGTCTTCATTCAAGCATTTTTAATGTTTTAGATTGAAGGGAATTTCTCGGCAATGCGCTGAGACAGATGTATTTTTGACAACCAATCTTTTATTTGAGACTTTATCGAAACAGATCCAAATATTTGATTATCGGTGTTTTATTTATTATGGTCAACTTAACGCACTTTTATTCTACATTGCAGGTTTGTTTGCTCCATGGACATATTGAAACTAGAGGAATGACCGCCTTTTCTCCGGATAATATTATTCGCATATCCACATATTTCTTCGTTATGTTTATGTTTTGTTGTAAGATTCTAACCAATAAACATATGATTGTGCAAGAAAGTCCCATATCCCTATCCAGCAGGACTATACGTGGAAGAAACTAATTTCCGGTGAGCATATAGGTAAGAATCCTGCTTGATTAGTAAACAATATTGCCAAGCTGTCAATTTATTGTCTAGCCATAATAATAGTAAAGTGATCAGCTTTTTTGTCTGTTCTATTGGTCTACACACAGCTTGACTTTCGAGCCACGAAGGACGCAAGAGTTACTTCCGGAGGCGGCATCCACGGGCATTTGCTTTATTACTACCATAATTCAAATAAATGGACGTTCACGGGAAGTATCGCTGAAGGGATTGTTCATTTCAAAGACATTATTAAATAAAAGGCAACAAGTGTCTTTGATTTTATACTTTTTGTTTATTCACAGTTGCACATTTCCGGGACAGTTTTAATTGATCACTCCGGGCTCTAAATAAGCCATGCAGTTTTGTTCCATGAAAAATATATTTAAGTGCATTTCTGGAAGGTTGGACATATATGATCTCATCTTTAGTACTATACACATCGTCTTTCACATCCAGCTTATTTGTTTCTCACCACAACCGATACTTCATTCACTATGGAACAACATACAGGAAATCAAGGTAAGTTCACATAAATTTTATTACTGATCGTATGCATTGCATTGTTGGAATAAAATATTGTTTAAACCAATAACAAAGAGAGATCAACAAATATGCGCTATGAAGAGTAATAAATGACATGTGAGAAATTGAGGAATTAACACGGTGGGATACAGCCCATAGCAAATTAAGAAGTAATAAACAATGGTTATTTTGATTACCCACTCGAATCCCAACGGCGAAACAAGACTAGTTAATTCTTGTTAATTACATACACGATCTCTCATAACTGGATCGACGATACCAAGTGACAAAATAATCTCTCTGTATGAAAATGTCATGCGGCGTTGCTCTAAAAGTTGTAAATGTACAACCACGGGTATCCGACTTCTATCGAAATTACAAACTTCAGATGAATAGAGTACTCATCACGTATAGATATTTGCAGATGTAACTTTAAAAGCTTACCAAACAAGGCGCGCTTCAAAAGCGCAAATTGAACAAAAACAAAATTATGAGTTACACCATTAGAAAACCGTTATCTATGGTGAATGTCTTGTAAATTTCTGCGTTTACGCATCGTCCTGAAAGAGAAAAAATATACGCATTAGATTCTAATGTTTCACTCGACATTTATCTGTAATCAAACGTAATAATAATTGTTAAAGTAAAACTATGATCATCTCATTCCAAAAATTACAAATATTGTCCATAAAACAAATAAACGACTACCAGGTGTTAATTTTGTTGACAAATTTTTCAATCATACAGACCTAATTCCAAACACTTTCAGATCATATTTTTCAAAATTATCTGTTGTCCACAGGTACCCAACTAGACAGGCTAAATTAAATTTATATCGCGATTTTTACTACTCTGACTTATAGTACTAAAATAAAGGGTCCCAAAATATGGAACAATTTACCCTCTCAGTTAAAATCTCACGTTTCGCTCTCATTATTCAAATCGAGGATATAATCGTATTTATTCCTGGAACATAATTAGACATCTATTCTGTTTGCCGTCTGTGGAAGTTGGAAATTAAATTTGTGTTTTTGTCTCACTATGATAGAGTTTACCGCATATTATCATCTTTGTAAATATAATAATTATTTTGGGATAAAACAAACCCCTCGGGGTTTTCATCCCGCCACTATTATATTTTGTTTACTAAACATTATTGTTGTGCATGGTGAAATAAAAATCAAATCAAATCAAATGGTAATCTAGAACTGACTTTTTTGAAGCCGCCTTCCAAAATGCGCAAAGCCCGTATTCTGCAAAATACATAAGATTCGAATCGCACGTTCATAAAACGATATCATGGTTCCATAATATTTTGTTTATTAACGAATTACACCGTAACCGATTCTAAGATATAGTCAAGCAGCACACGTATAGCAAAAATCTGGAGAAAAAAAACAACATTAATTTGTGTTCCGTTCTCATAATCCGTTTTTCACGGCCTCAAGCGACACAGCCGTTGTTGTTGTTTTTGCGTCTGTAAAGCGGGACTACTTTCGAGCCGATCGTTTGCCAGGAGACTTTCAATCGTTTGCTAGAAAACGTCTGCACCTTTGTTCGAGGTGTGAAAAGACGACCGGCACCCTTACCGTAGGTTGCCGGAGATTTCCGGCGATCGTCTTTATCTGACCGGCGTTTTTTAAAAAACGATCAACTCATACACCCATCGTTTGCATCGACGTTTTTTTTCATCGTTTAAAACGTCTAGCAAACGAACGTTGGATGGATACGGTCCCTTACGCTAATAGCTTTGCACAGACTTCTATCTAAATCCTTGTTTTTCAGCAGTACCCAATACAAAAACAGTAATGTAAGTTTAAACATAGAATGTTGTGTCAAAAACCCTTACCCTTACCTTAATTTCCCCATCCATTTAACTGATATCCGGTTTTGTGACATGTGAGAAAATTTTGCTTCAAAACAAGGTTGACCTGCAGGTTTGAAAAAAAAACGTGTCGGGTGAGACTCACAAAACCCCTCGGCTTCCCTCGAGCAATTGAGAATCATTGAGAATTGTCCGTTTTAGAGCATATAATTCTGCAGATACGGTAAGTTCCCTAAGTATTCGCGACCGGGAATGAATATCGCAGTCGTGAAAAACTGACCACTTCCGAATAGTTTGTGCAGGTCAATTCAGAAAAACGGACGTTTTCGTAAATTAGAGTCCCCATATTAAATGCCCATACTGTTCGACAATGAAAGGTCACAATACGTCGACTGTGATGTTTCTTTAATTTTGTGATATTCTGCAGATATAACAGCAACATTCAAGCATCTATGACTTGTACATCACAAAAATCATACATTATTACATTCAAAGAAAGAGGCATAACTTTGTAAAATAAGGACCGAGACGAATAATTTTTTGTAGACTTCTAGAATTCAAGTAGATAAATAAGTTTCCAAATAATAAATCTGGTACCTGTACCGAACACATTTCTTCAGATGTAACTGGTTACATTCAAGCATATCCAAGATTATTGCACCCAAAAATGGGCATAAATCCATAAAATAAGGGCCGAAACTATGAATCTTTTGTAAGCTTGTAGAATACAACTAGATAAATAAGTTTCCAAATTTAATAGCTGCACCGACCATGGATCTGCAGATATAACTTGTACAGTCAAATATATATTCATAAAATATGGGCTGAGATGACTAGTTAAAGAAAGCTGTGATGGTTTCGCATAAATTAAAGATGGCCACCAAAGTTTCCAGACAATCGGGTCTAGATTCAATAGTTTGGTGTGCCTAGGGTATGTCATTCTAAGGATATCTTGGTAACGAGAAAGGTGTGACGGACGGACGTACATGACGACGACAATACCCTTCCGTTATGTTATGTAAATTTTCAAAGCACGATGACATTAGGCTTGGAATGTTGTAACATTGGGACTCGGCTATATGACATAGTAAATCAACATGCAAAATTGTTAGGGCAATTTTCAATTTGGTGAATTTAGCTTACGTTTTGGGTGGATTCTTATGAAATTTCACTGCTCTGAGAAATGTCAGCTCGATATTTTGTCGAAAATCTTTTACTCTTGAAATGCACAGATCAACAATAGTTTCTTGCGAAGTATTCAAATGATTTCATGGGTGAATGCATTACCCTGAGGAACACCCCAGTCCCCAGGCTGTTATGGTAATGTAAGATACGGGGGTCAGACTGATGCCCAGGGAACCAGAATGAGGCTCAGGGAACCAAACTGAGGCTCAGGTGATCAGAAGGAGGCTCGGGGGACCAGAATGAGGCCCAAGAGACCAAACTGAAGCTCAGGGGACCAAACTGAGGCTCTGGGGACCAATGAGGCTCAGGGAACCAAACTGAGGCTCTTGGGACCAGAATGAGGCCCAGGAAACCAGACTGAGGCTCTGGGGACCAGACTGAGGCTCAGGGAACCAAACTGATGGTCAGGGAACCAAACTGAGGCTCTGGGGAGCAGAATGAGGCCCAGGCAACCAAACTGAGGCTCTGGGGACCAGAATGAGGCTCTTAGGACCAGAATGAGGCTCTGGGGATCAGAAAGAGGATCTGGGAATGAAAACGAGGCTCTGGGAATCAAAACGAGGCTCTGGGGACCAGAATGAGGCTCTTGGAACCAAACAGAGGCTCTGGGGGCCAGAATGAGGCTCTGAGGACCAGAATGAGGCTCAGGGCACCAAACTGAGGCTCTGGGGATCAGAATGAGGCTCAGGGAACCAAACGGAGGCTCAGGGAACCAAACTGAGGCTCGGGGAACCAAAAAGGGGTGTAGGGAACCAAACCAAGGCTCAGTGAACCAGATTGAGGTTCAGGGAACAAAACTGAGGCTCTGGGCACCAGAACGAGGCTGCTGTGTATGGGTGCACTATGATTAGCGTGGGGTGATTATCAACTTAGAGGATAGAGGGTGAGTCATAGACTGCTGGAAGGTGGGGTGGAGGTGCACCAAACCCTCGGGGTTGGGATTTGGTAGTTAATCATCAGCAAATCTTCAGTTTTACTCAACAAAATATATGTATGCTATCTGAATATTTCTTACGTTTGAGGTTTTGTCAGGAAAATGAATGTTCGCTCGGATGTTGGTATCTTTGTCTGTCATGTCCTTGTTTTCATACTTGTGGGGTGGATATTGCGACTGCCTCCCCTGTAAAAAAAACAAAACAAACCATATTTATTACTAAAATGAGAATTTATCAATAAACTATATTGTATACCAGTAAATCCTCCAATAATTCATTCATCCTGTCAAAATTCAATCACCCCCAATTCTGTAGTCAAAATTCAATCACCCCCAATTCTGTAGACAAAATTCAATCACCCCCAATTCTGTAGTCAAAATTCAATCACCCCCAATTCTGTAGTCAAAATTCAATCACCCCCAATTCTGTAGTCAAAATTCAATCACCCCCAATTCTGTAGTCAAAATTCAATCACCCCCAATTCTGTAGCAAAATTCAATCAAATTCTGTCAAAATTCAATCCCCCAATTCTGTAGACAAAATTCAATCACCCCCAATTCTGTAGACAAAATTCAATCACCCCAATTCTGTAGACAAAATTCAATCACCCCAATTCTGTAGTCCAAATTCAATCACCCCCAATTCTGTAGACAAAATTCAATCACCCCCAATTCTGTAGCAAAATTCAATCCCCCCAATTCTGTAGACAAAATTCAATCACCCCCAATTCTGTAGACAAAATTCAATCACCCCCAATTCTGTAGATAAAATTCAATCACCCCCAATTCTGTAGATAAAATTCAATCAGTTGATAACATAAACTTGACCACCCTCTAAAATCATTAAAATAATGAAGGGTTGGTCTAATGTGACACTCAATGTTATTTCAATCGAATGGTGATAGCTAGTTTTAGAGGTGGTGGAAGCCGGAGTACCTGGAGAGAATCACCGCCCTTTACCATGCAGCTGCATGCATGTATCTGGCAAACTGTCACACATGCACCATCAGGGCCCAAACCCAAGCTGGTTCACGGTGTGAGACCAGTGATCACCAGTAAAATGCCTTAGACCACTCCGCCACCAAGGGCCCTTCAAATTATTGGTGACATGCTGGGCATCACTTTTAATTTTAGCAAGGCTCTCACAAAATAAACAATTTTCTCATTGTTCTGGAGTAAAACATCTATTGATATCTTATTTAACTTGAGGAATTTCACACACACTTCATAAAGCTCACTCCCTGGATATGTACTCTCACCTAGTAACCACAGTAGATGCCATCCTCTCTCCTCACTCAGTCTGCATGATGACTGTTTGAAAACAAATAGGTCAATATTGAAGAGAATGCTTTAAATGCAATTAAACTCACTGAGGTTTTTATTTGGCAGGTCTGGAAAATTTTGTATACATTAAGGAAAAATTGTTCGAGGGAATTTCTGCCAAATTAATACTCAAACTATTAGGCTTTAATCTTGTCAGAAAGTAAATGTTAAAATAATTGAGCACATATGCTAAAGTCTGTCCATTTTAATTAGTCGTCCACTTAAGATCTTTTCAAAAATCAGTAGTTAAATCTGCATAAATTTTCTTTTTTGCAGCATGTAGAACAAACTGAACTCTACAAAATGACTACCATTTCACCGTGATATCAATAAAATATCACGCTTGAAATAACTTTGTAATTCTCTCCATATAAAACTCCAGTACATTTGTTTCATGTACCAGGCCTCAATTACATAGAGAGACATCATAATGTATTCATACCCACTGGCACAAAGGTCATTGATTCCGTATTAAGTATAGGCAGTCCGTTGGAGTGTCGTTTATATCCCATGCCCAGTGAAATTGCCGAATGATGAACCGGACACACCTCTATGACCGTACACGGCATTGTTGACCTTTGTTCTAGTAAACACGAATACATTATGACGTCTATACAGATGGTCATGGATAAGATAAGGGAAGCAATTTTCAATTTCGAACAGTCGGTTTATATTTAGAGGGCATGCATGGGGAGAGGGCAGGATTCTTGTGCCCTGGTATGGCACCTCATACATGTAATGCAATGCATGGATACATTTTGATGCATCAGATACATGCATTACCATCCTACTACGATGTTCTGGATCCTATTAAACCCTATTCACTCACTCACTCACTGTTCTGGATCCATCTTTATGTGGAACATAAACAATGGTATGACGAATCACGACCAGTACCGGACAATTCCAGAGAAAAGTAACTATTACCCATGAATAGGAGGTCTTTTGTAAGGATAAATTATTTTATCTTGTATCGTCTGTCGAAAGTGCTAGACCGGACTCTCAATCAATCGTATTCATATTCAATACGTGTTCACTTCATTAGCCTCGTATTTCATAAAGAAAAACCATTTTAGGTCCAATCCTATTGCTCCACATGTTTCTAGCCAATAATCCATAGCCCCGCCCCCATTTAATCCTTCGCCCCATGCCATTTGTTGTGACAGACAAATTTGATTCTCTTTACTTATCCATGACCATCGATATAGCATGTTTCAGGGAGATAATCCACCTTGAACATTTTAAAACTGCTCATCCCAGTTCAGCAGGTAAGAGTGAAGACAGTCCTTTTTTCTCAGTGTTTTTCAGAATTACAAAAAGATATATTACAGCTGCATCCATCCATTGAAGACAGGAAGTAGTGTATTGACCCGCTATTGTCAGAATTCAGTCCCCCTATCATGCCTATTAGAATCCAATCATCCCCAAAGTTTTGAGGCACAAAAGTCATTCAGTTGTTCTATTAACTTAGATTACTCTTGCCCAGCCCTCACAATTAGCCACAGCATTCAGCAATTGCCTAGGTAAATGCTGTGGCATAATAAATTCACCTCAGCAATTTTTAACATGGTGCTATATGGGAGTTATTTTGATGCTGCATGATTTTTTACCGAGGAGAGTTTTCCTAATTGTGAGGGCTGCTTGCCTGATTTTGGAACATTCTGATAAATTTGATCACCCCCGGACTTGCTGGCGGGTCATTTCATTTCTTGTTATTGAATTCCTACGAAGTAGGCTCTCATTTATAAATTTTCCGGTAATTAGTGAGTGAGTGAATGAGTCAGTCCATCTGAATTCTTTTTCCGGCAAAATAAGGAGAACCGTTGACATTAGAACCTTGATTTTTGGCATGAACATGCATTAGGGGACTGTGACCAGCAAGTTCTGAGTTGACCTACTTAGGTGACCTATAAACCACGAAATTAGCAAAAACATGTCGTAATGCCTACCCTATTTCGTAGGTCCTGTGACGTTATCACACTGCCATGTTATTATGGGAATTACTGTACAATGTTGTCAGCAGACAACTACATGTAAAAACATTATTGGACATGATAGAAATGGTACTTTTCTGAAATCCACATGAAACCAAACCATGCTCTAATGAGGGAGACGTGTATACTTACATTCCTGATGGCAGGTTCTATGATAGTAGCACTAACAAGATCTCAGTCGTCCACTCGATCAGACACTGCATATAATGCAGTATTGCTGGTTTGACGTCAAGGAATTCAAAAGCAAATCACAAGTTCAAAATAGATGTGGAACACATAAATTCAGTAACCCTGCAAAACTTTCAGGTTCAATAAAATGAAGGACACTTCATTCTTTTAAGTTAAAAGTACTGTAATGTGTCAAACATACATCATATGGAAACAAGCTTTGACGCCTGTCACACCAGGGGGCATAACTCACAAAACTTAAGAAAGGGGAGATAATGTATTTTCTTGAATTCAATTTTTGCTTCTGATAGTTTACATATCTGTAATATTATATATTTTGACAGATCATTTATTGTAGATTTCTCTAAAAGACTGCTCTGAGTTTAAGTAATGGTATGATTTCAGATAAAATAATTTATGCACATTTACGTAGAAAAGAGCCAAAAAATTTAAATCAGTCACCATTTTAAGTTTACCCATGATGCTTTGCTTGTAAAGCGAGGCTCAAAATGGCTCAAATATAGCCATAATCTGTAAGTTAGAGCTCTTCATCCACAAGCCACAGATAAAATGAACTTTGGGGTGGGATGGAGTGGGGGAGGGTGGATATATTAAAGAACTGATTCTATACCACCATAATAATACATGATGAAAGCATCACAATTAAGCTGAAAAAAATCCATGATAAAACCAACCATCCCAAAGCTTCAATGAAATCAGAGTATGATGGACAAATTGAAGGATACAAGTGAAGGCTGCACAGGCAGTTCCGTGTGTATCAGGTGGGATCTGAAGTTTACGAAGTAATGGCCTTTTCACTTGATCTTTGGTATGTAGCCAGCTTGAGCTGTTGCCAGACTTTCTTTTGAATGAAGCCTTGGACAGAAATTTGGAAACACTTCCCTCTCCAGATTTTCTGGAAGAATAAAAAACATGTATATACAAATTTTGAATATGATTTCAAGCTTTCATTCGCAGCTATACTTTCTTAGAGCTAGTGAAAGTATATATTAACGATTTTAAAACAGGATCTAAGTAAAATGAAAAATATTTTATTAGATTCTCAATGTAGGCTTTAATACTTTTCAAAATTATGTGATACAGAATATATATCAGTCAGAAATTTGATCTATTTCCTAATCAGAATACCAGAATGTATAGGATGATTGTGATAATATCACAATGACCATTATGTTAGAGATATCCACATATGTTTGCTGCTGGCCACTTTAACATGGCACCCTGTGACCCAATATACAACCCTCATACGTAAATTCAAATTCAGTTATACCTGAAGTGCTGTTTGGCATAGTTTTCAAGTGTGTACCTGTCAATTGTACGATTAGTTTGAGAGCATAGTTCCCCTTCTTTCTTCAGTTGAACAGGCAGTAAGCCCTGTTGCACAAAGAATTCAGACTAGATTTAACAACTTGAACAAATCAAAATGAACACTTTTCAACTTCAAACAGATCATGCAATTTTTCACATGTGTTGTAAATTCAATTTCTAATAAATTCAATAAATTTAATTTGGACGTTTTATATACAAACTCTATAATTGGCTAAATGTTCCTTCCATTTTAATCAAAGGCCAACGAAAATGCAGGATTTCTTCTTGAAAATTTGAATTGACCAATCAAATTCATTGCAAATCCCATGCAAGAACTCCTCCTGATCAGTATCTATCACATGTACTCGTATGCGCATAATTAATTTAATTATGTTCAAATGGAACGCTAGCATCATACTTACATGTAGGTTAAGTTCTATACTATTAAAACTACAGAGATATTATATAAGTACCAGAAAGTCTGCTGATGGCTCAACGGTCGTTGTTAGAATATAGACACCATGTTTTGGCAGTGTTCCCTGCTGTCTTGTTCTCTTACACATCCCCGAGACATCCGAGGCCTGATTAAAATCTTCCCATGGTTTATCCAGGATGATCAGATCTCCACACATCACACTCTGAGTGGGCACCCCTGAATAGAGACAAGAGAGAAATACGTCTCTGAAACAATTATTTAACATGTCGCACAATATTCACTCGCTAATGAGAGTTGAGAACAATAGATCAGCTATTTCATCTGCTGATAATGACCCGCACAACTGGGGTACAAATTTCTATCCAAAAAACATGGTCTGGAACCAGTTTTTCTTATTAATTTGATTTTTGTACATTTCTGAAATTTCTGAAACTTTATCCTCTCAGGCCAACAAACAGAACCCATATAGAAAGGAATCGCCATCACATGATATGTCCGACTTTTGGAAACTGGCATATATCGAAAGTGAAAGTGCTATTATTTTGTCATCAGTTTGATAAATGTGTCGGTAATTGCAACAAAACTATGTCACTGGATTATTACATCAATTTTTAAACTGACTTTAAGGGAAATGGCAGAGAATATGGTCTGAATATGGCCCAATCAGAGAAACCAGAAGTGTCATTTATCGCAAGTCTCTTGATGCATCGATGATGTATACCAAATTTTACATCGAGCACTTGAACGGTATCAGATATAGAACAGGTTAGGGCAATCCCGCTCTCTAAAATGGAGGTAAAAGTGTCGTTTTTGCTCAATAAATCAGTTCACATAATGAATTCAGCAAAATGCTCTTGAGGTGTACACAGACATATATATCCGCTTCAAATGTAGTAAAGAAATCCACCGAATCAGGGAAACTGGTTTGGTCATTCCTTTTAAGTTTCTTGATGCATTGATGATGTATACCAAGTTTCACACTGAACAGCGAAATGGTACCCGAGATACACAAGATTAATAGTTTCGTATAAATTAAAGAGGACCGCCAAAGTTTCCAACCAATCAGGTCCATATACAATAGGATTCTGGGTCCCGAGCATATGGATGTGCACTGCAAGTTTGGTATGCCTAGGGTAAGTCGTTCTAAAGATATCTTGGTAACAAGAAAGCTGGGATGTTTTCGCATAAATTAAAGATGGCCACCAAAGCTTCCAACCAATCGGGTCCATATACAATAGGGATCTGGGTCACGAGCATATGGATGTGCACTGCAAGTTTGGTGTGCCTAGGGTAAGTCATTCTAAAGATATCTTGGTAACGAGAAAGGTGTGATGGAGTGATGGACGGACGTACATGACGATGACAATACTCTTCCATTATGTTATTTTCAAAGCACGATGACATTAGGCTTTGAATGTTGGAACATTGGGACTGGGCTTTATGACATCGTAAATCAACATGCAAAATTGTTAGGGCAATTTTCAATTTGGTGAATTTAGCTTACGTTTTGGGTGGATTCTTATGAAATCTCACTGCTCTGAGAAATGTCAGCTCAATATTTTGTTGAAAATCTTTTACTCTTGAAATGCACAGATAAACAATAGTTTCTTGTAAAGTATTCAAATGATTTCATGGGTGAATGCATACCCTGTGAAACACCCCAGTCCCCAGGCTGTTGGTTATGGTAATGTAAGATAGGGGGGTCACAGTGAGACTCAAGAGGTCAGAATCATTTGCGTACACTTCACCATCCATAAGATGGCTTGCGAATCGTGTGTCTCCATTATCGCGGAGCGATATCCGGTATATTACCGGATTCTGTTCGGCCTTCATCCGGCGGAGAACAGACTGGAGAAATCTGATAAATTACAGGCTTTCATACCACTTCAGAAACAGATATTGCCTGGGCTTACAAAAGATATAGGTATGAATAACTTTGGTATCATCCAAGAGGTGTGGTGGATCTGTAACTTTGAGCAAGTAGGACATCACATGATTCAAAAATGGCGAGATACGTTGGGGTTACGTCGGTAGACTTTAGCTGATTGGCTGACCAAGTCACGTGGTATTGATTTCTGGAAATTCCCTCTTGCTCGTTGCCGAAAGTAGGCTGAAAATGGATACACACGATCCCAGGGTCAGTCTTACCGCGTATAGATGACCGAGATGGTTACAGGTTGGGGTTAGAATGAGGCTCAGAGAACCAAACTGAGGCTCAGGGGATCAGATGGAGGCTCGGGGGACCAGAATGAGGCTCAGGGAACCAAACTGAGGCTCTGGGGATCAGAATGAAACTCAGGGAATCAAACTGAGACTCTGGGGACCAGAATGAGGCTCTGGGGATCAGAATGAGGCTCAAGGAACCAAACTGAGGCTCTGGGAATCAGAACGAGGATCTGGGAATCAGAATGAGGCTGTGGGGACCAGAATGAGGTTCATGGGACCAGACTGAGGCTCCGGGGACCAGAATGAGGCTCAGGGAACCAAACGGAGGTTCTGGGGATCAGAATGAGGCTCTGGGGATCAGAATGAGGCTCAGGGAACCAAACTGAGGCTCTGGGAATCAAAACGAGGCTCCGGGAAACAGAATGAGGCTCTGGAAACCAAACTGAGGCTCTGGGGACCAGAATGAGGCTCTGGGGATCAGAATGAGGCTCAAGGAACCAAACTGAGGCTCTGGGAATCAGAACGAGGCTCTGGGAATCAGAATGAGGCTGTGGGGACCAGAATGATGCTCAGGAAACCAAACTGAGGCTCTGAAGGCTCAGGGAACCAAACTGAGGCTCTGGGGATCAGAATGAGGCTCTGGGGATCAGAATGAGGCTCAGGGAACCAAACTGAGGCTCTGGAAATCAAAACAAGGCTCTGGGAAACAGAATGAGGCTCTGGGCCCAGAATGAGGCTCTGGGACCAGAATGAGGCTCTGCAAACCAAACTGAGGCTCTGGTGACCAGAATGAGGCTCAGGGAGCTAAACTGAGGCTCCGGGGACCAGAATGAGGCTCAGGGAACCAAACTGAGGCTCTGTAGTAGTTTCCCGGTAACACATAAGGGCATCCACTTTGTGGAAATGCTCTAATAATGGTAATTTTTTTAAAATTCATATTTTTTAATTACAGTGACCTTGGCTTTTGACCTTGACCTAAATTTTGGTACCGGCCACATCGTCATACCCATTGCCGACACCACAGTAGTAACATCATTCCCCTTGTTGACACAATGTTTTCGGTATCTTTTTTTAATGAGCCAATGAAATCCTTTGATTCGGGGGCAGAGGTGAGAATATCGAGTTTCATTGTTTCATTGACAAAAATGGATAGTATACAGAGACCGAGACGCCCTGTTTTCAAATCCTAGCTAAAACCCTGGTTGCCTCCCTGGTGTGATGTTCCATCCAGTCTCTGTTTCTAGCATTTCTTTAGTCAGAGTTACTTCACTTCATTTCCTCTAAAAATTACCGAACTCCAAGCTGGACTAATCTCCCTATATGACTCGTCTATTCATCACTGCAAGATGCGAATTATTCATATAACCCAGAATCATCTCACAAACTTAGTATCAGGTCAATATTCTTTATCAAACATACTTAATACAATAGTATGATTCCACCCTGTAATAGAGGTGTGTGATGTTTTCATTGCAATTAAAAATGTTTAATGTTTTGTTAAAAAAAAATAAAATCTGTTGGATCTTAACAAAGTGAACTATTTTTTTATGAATTAGGCCCAACCAATAGTGTTGCCTGATTCAGGAATAATTAGCACAGCACTTCAGGAAATCTGGTCAGTTTTGACGCTGACATATGGCAGAGGTACAATACATAGGGCCGTAGCTTTGTATGGAAATAAAAAAAACTACATTATGAAATAAGTACTGGA
>JAVTVY010025212.1:0-10145 GCA_036873755.1 Hanleya hanleyi | reverse complement strand
AAAGGGGAATGCACTCCATATGACCTCCATATTAAATCTACAGAGATCGACATGGGGACTTAATTCAGCCATCCTTTCTACTGACATATACTATTAGTTATACGTCGCCCTTCCGGGATAATACGGGATGAGATTTGGTTTCTCTTGGAAAAATATGGCGAGAGAAACCAAATCTCAGAGCATTAAGAATCACTTTGGACTTCAAGGCCGACATAATGGAACGGACTTCGGTCGGACTTGTACTGGTTTCAGAACGATCCACAGCATGCACCGGAAAAAATGAACACAAAGACAAATGTATCATTTTTACAATCCTCATCTTTAAAACGTACTAAGGGAGGAGCAAAGATAACGATAACATATACTGTAATCCGTGAACAATGAACCCGGTTTCCGTGTGAAATACCGGTGGGCTTCGATGATAAAGAATGAACAATCTAACTTCAAATTCAGCTTCATCTCTTATGTTCTATTCTGAAAATCAGAAACGTATAAAATACTGGAACATTAAGCTTAATCTCAATTTCATACTTAATATTTAATAGCCATCGACGAGTATAATATCTAGATTATATACCTTTTGTTAATAAATACATCGAAAGACCCGTTCCGGATTCACATCTGTTGCATGGATATGTAAGTTTCAAATACACGTGTGAACTGTTACATTTCCATTCTGTCTATAATTCAACACCGTGTCACTCGACAGTGTCACTTGTGTCCTGTTTCCATAACATCACACAGGAGAAGGACCAACATGAACTGACTTAAATTTACAGTTCGAGAGAAAAATCGGAAAAATCAAACTGTCCTGCACAATTTGGCAGAAGTATAGGTATTTGCTTCATTTTCGCACGATGATGTTGATTACATTTATTGTGCAGTTATTGAACATTGGCGCTGAGGGATTTGCGGCGACCAGGATAGCTGTGGGAATGTCACACGCTGTGGGCGGGACAGCGGTGCTGTCGAATTCACAAAACAGCTGATTAAGATCAAAATCAAAGTCGTCGGCATGGCCTTCTGCTCGTACATCCTGGGTGTGTAACACGGCCGACGTGGCATCATTTGACGTGGGTGCAGGGTACTGAGAAGATGATGTCACAGTTTCTGCAGGATGGGGTTTGACAAAAACATTTACTGGAAGTGTATGCGTACCGGTATTCGTCTTTCGGGTTGAACCCATCGTGTCAGGAAAGGCTACTGACGCAACCGTGTGGCCCATTTGCAGTTTCTCGCCATCACTTACTCGCTGGTAAACCGACAGTGACGAGACAGATCTGTGACCTGTGACAGCCATTATTTGAGATGCTGAATGTTGTTTCTACCAAGGATGGTGATGCCGGTTGCTCGTATACTGTGGTTAGTGTATGGTTCAGAAAGTTTCAGACGAGTGCCCAGGTTGGTCATGAAGGCTGCCAAGCGGTGTTTCCCAATAGGTTTGTTATAATACCAAACTTTATCGTCGTCGAGGAAACTATCAACCGGGTACTGCCACAAGCGATCACATTTCGGATGGAGTTTGGAGATATAACTTTCGAATGAAGCAACAGGACAGAACGGGGAACCTTCTTCTTCAGGCATGAATCCGGTAACACCCTCTTTTTGCTGGGCCCGGCGATTTTTTGTGAGTTCATCCTCCTTTTTTTTCACATACCTCTGCCCAGTTTTCGGGTCCCGCTTGATGATGAATGTGTTTTTGTCATCTTTTCCATATTCTCCACTCCCCTTCTAAAGAAGAACAGACGTACATCGAACTGAACTTTATTTGCAAGCCCAGTTGGGGTTTTTGGGGACATGAGAACAGACTTGTAAAGTTTACAACGATCGGACTCGTTTATGGGCTCATAATGATCGGTGTCGCCTTTTCCAGATGCCTTCAACTCTGCAAGTGCGGTTTTGAAGCACTCGTTGGCTTCATTAAACTCCGATTTCTAATCAAATCAAAAGTTTTCAAATACGGTGGGGCCTTCAGGTAACGATTCAGAGAATGTCGAAAGTTTTCGAGAGTGGATGTTTTGTACAATTCTCCGTCTTGTTTTCGGGCATACAAATAAAAATGACTGAGTACCTCTGCTAACCTCTCGGCCGAGAATCCTTCGAATTCTTCACTCTGTCCCTTCTCTTTGAGGTAATACTTCAAAGTTCTGGCGGACGTTTTGTTCGATTTTTTTGTGTTGCTGGGAATAATATTAGCCCGCTTTTCAACAACTTCATCGTCCGTGTGAGACGCGATACGTTTGCCTGATTCAGCCATTTTGTTTAGCAGACGATGGAATCTAGTGAACACCTGTTCGTTGCCCTTGGCGACGGGGGTATACGATATATATTCGACCAGCAAGTTGACAATACAGCATCACACATGAGGTCTGTCAGCCAATCAAAAGTCTACATGCTTCTCTGAGATATGATAAAGACTGATATTTCGTCGAGAAGATAAATATAAATATTTTCACAAGCCCGAAGCGCGAGTGAAAATATTTATCTTCGAGACGAGGGGCCTTCAGGTAACGATTCAGAGAATGTCGAAAGTTTTCGAGAGTGGATGTTTTTGTACAATTATCCGTCTTTTGGTAAAAAGTTTGGTATTATAACAAACCTATTGGGAAACACGCTTGGCAGCCTTCATGACCAACCTGGGCACTCGTCTGAAACTTTCTGAACCATACATTAACCACAGTATACGAGCAACCGGCATCACCATCCTTGGTAGAAACAACTATTCAGCATCTCAAATAATGGCTGTCACAGGTCACAGATCTGTCTCGTCGCTGTCGGGTTACCAGCGAGTAAGTGATGGCGAGAAACTGCAAATGGGCCACACGGTTGCGTCAGTAGCCTTTCCTGACACGATGGGTTCAACCCGAAAGACGAATACCGGTACGCATACACTTCCAGTAAATGTTCTTGTCAAACCCCATCCTGCAGAAACTGTGACATCATCTTCTCAGTACCCTGCACCCACGTCAAATGATGCCACGTCGGCCGTGTTACACACCCAGGATGTACGAGCAGAAGGCCATGCGACGACTTTGATTTTGATCTTAATCAGCTGTTTTGTGAATTCGACAGCACCGCTGTCCCGCCCACATCGTGTGACATTCCCACAGCTATCCTGGTCGCCGCAAATCCCTCAGCGCCAATGTTCAATAACTGCACAATAAATGCAATCAACATCATCGTGCGAAAATGAAGCAAAATTGTGCAGGACAGTTTGATTTTTCCGATTTTTCTCTCGAACTGTAAATTTAAGTCAGTTCATGTTGGTCCTTCTCCTGTGTGATGTTATGGAAACATGACACAAGTGACACTGTCGAGTGACACGGTGTTGAATTATAGACAGAATGGAAATGTAACAGTTCACACGTGTATTTGAAACTTACATATCCACGCAACAGATGTGAATCCGGAACGGGTCTTTCGATGTATTTATTAACAAAAGGTATATAATCTAGATATTATACTCGTCGATGGCTATTAAATATTAAATATGAAATTGAGATTAAGCTTAATGTTCCAGTATTTTATACGTTTCTGATTTTCAGAATAGAACATAATAGATGAAGCTGAATTTGAAGTTAGATTGTTCATTCTTTATCACCGAAGCCCACCGGTATTTCACACGGAAACCGGGTTCATTGTTCACGGATTACAGTATATGTTATCGTTATCTTTCCTCCTCCCTTAGTACGTTTTAAAGATGAGGATTGTAAAAATGATACATTTGTCTTTGTGTTCATTTTTTCCGGTGCATGCTGTGGATCGTTCTGAAACCAGTGCAAGTCCAATCGAAGTCCGTTCCATTATGTCGGCCTTGAAGTCCAAAGTGATTCTTAATGCTCTGAGATACATGTATGATAAATTCGTTATACATCGCCCTTCCGGGGTAATACGGGATGAGATTTGGTTTCTCTCGCCATATGGCGAGAGAAACCAAATCTCATCCCGTATTACCCCGGAAGGGCGACGTATAAGTAATTTATCACATTGAAGACATATTTTCCTGGTTGGTTCAACATATATCACCAACTCGAAAGAAAAACAGGCATATAACTCAACGTTGAACAACGTTAGACATCGTGAGTCAAAGCTGATATTTTATTTGCATGTATGAACACATGTAAATACAATAATGACATAAATGAACATTAGAATACAATCAACTCAAATACTATCGCTACTAATACTGGTTGCAGTGGATGTGGAGCAGAGCAAGAGTCTTCTTTGTTCCATCATCTCGAAAAGGAATTGACCAATAAGTGGGGATAAGTTCTGTGGGCAATCCATTATAAGAATACACTTTTCTAGATCACTTAAGGTTTGTGCTGCTGGACACACCTCCAGTATTTTAATAGTATACCAATAGTATTTTAATAGTATACGTATAACTAATAGTATACCAACGCAAGACACTGCTATAACGAATTTATCACATTGAAGACATATTTTCCTGGTTGGTTTAACATATATCACCAACTCGAAAGAAAAACAGGCATATAACTCAACGTTGAACAACGTTAGACATCGTGAGTCAAAGCTGATATTTTATTTGCATGTATGAACACATGTAAATACAATAATGACATAAATGAACATTAGAATACAATCAACTCAAATACTATCGCTACTAATACTGGTGGCAGTGGATGTGGAGCAGAGCAAGAGTCTTCTTTGTTCCATCATCTCGAAAAGGAATTGACCAATAAGTGGGGATAAGTTCTGTGGGCAACCCATTATAAGAATACACTTTTCTAGATCACTTAAGGTTTGTGCTGCTGGACACACCTCCAGTATTTTTTGCAGAAGTTGGTTTCGAAGACGTTGTAAAGCAGGACATTTCATGATAAAGTGGAACTCATCTTCAACAGCCAGTTGACAGAGTCGACAAATCCTATCCTATCTATTTTTTTATACCGACCTGTTTCTATTTCCAGACGGTGGGCACATATTCGTAATTTGCGTATGGCCTGTCGAAAGTTTGAGTCCTTAATTGTTTGCAAATAATCAGCCATTTGGTACTCACCATATATATGTTTATAGTACAAAAGTTTTTCTGATTGTTGAAGTTTTGTTTTAAAGTGTTTAATGTACTCATTTTGAAAAGTTTTCTTCAAATTTAATATTTGCGTTTTGGTAATTCTTGTATCGTGTAACAACTTTATTTCCACATTATGTTTTTCTAGCATATCATAAGTATATCTATACCAACTACTGTTGACTTTTTGCAGTGATTTATTGTACTTAACAGCATCTATTAAGAGCGTTCTTTCAGGGGGCAAATTTTCCAGGTAATTTGCATACTTCACAATTGATAAATTCACACCAGTAATTCAGTCGGACAGGCAGCTTCGATCTCTTTTCGATCCTTTTCGCGATGAACAATAAACTGGATGAAATACTTAGCTGACATTCTGACGTTCCTGTTTATGTGGCATATAAAGCTTTGGATGATAATTTATTTCTTATCTTCATGATCCGCAAATACGCAATTTGCCTCGCACAAATGGTTCCAGTGGTGGAACTCGCCCATACAAACTCGCGCAGACAAATTCGCCTGAAACAGGCTTTGTCTGCAGGTGGTGGATGCGCGTCGTTGACTGCGTTGGTATATGGACACGCGCGTCCTTGACAGCATTGGTATACCAGAATTCTGAATTGGTATAACCAACGGTGGATAAACGAAGAAATGCACTATGGTAATTAACCAATCAAAACCCTACAATTTACTCTGAAATGTGATAAATGTATAACCACCCTATCTAAGAGAGAGAGAGAGAGAGAATTAGGGTTTAACGTCGCATTCAGCAATATTTCAGCTATATAGCGACGATCAAACAAAATTCTAAGTAATCAATTCACCCTATCTAAGATAATAAGCTGGCTAGTAAGAATATAGCGCATCGGTTTCTAATCCACTGCCATAGTCATTTACCTTTGATTCTTTGTGAAAGCAGAAAAAACAAAGATTACTAATCATAGCCCTTTCCCAAATTGACAGACTCCTATCAAGCCGTTTAGGAGTGCAAGAACTAAAGACTAACATATAGCCCAATGGGCTCCAAGACCCCTCGGCTATCAGTTAATGTCTACACTCAGCTGTCATGCATTGCATGAGATGTATTCAGGAGATGTATGAGCTAAAATTATGTAGGTTCTGTGATCTAGTAGGGTTGACCGTAGTTCTCTCGTTTTAGAAATACACAGGATCAATACCAGGTCAGCTTTTGCCAAGGCCTTAATTGATGGGGGAAAAATTGCGCTGAGGTTCTGGTAAAGCATGACCAAATTATTAGCGCCAAATGTACTTTTCTTTATAAATCGTAATCAAATCAAGTAATTTGATCTTGTAAATATAGATCAAGGTCAATCATCTTCAACAATATTCTGGTCTATTCTAACTCAATTGCGTATGGAACATGAATTCGGAGATCTTAGTCTTAACATATATAATTTGACTTTTGGAAAATAGGTCAAGATCAGTGATATTCAACAGACTTCACGTCCAGGCATATGTGGTATAAATTTGGACAATGTAGATATAATGCTTCATGAAATATTGTACTAAATAGAATCTGACCTTGATAAAATTTGTTAACGTCAGTCATCTTCAGCACACCTTTGGAACATCGCCAGATGTATACGTAGTATTAATTTGGAAAATCCAGTTATATTTCTTCATGTTATATCATAATAAGAAGCATATGACCTTGAAACATAAGATACCATTGAGATACGCTTCTAGTCAATCACCAGTTGCATATATTTATATGAATTTGGAGACCTAGCTGGCTTTAATCCTTCAAAAGTTGAAGAGAATTGGCACCCGAAAGGGCTTCGCCAGCTGTTGCTAACGTAGCCCAAATATCCGTCAAATGCTTTTTTTATGTAGGCCGTATCTTACATCATGCACTGAACCGCTACGCGATGTAATAATAGAAAAAAACACGATATTCACGAAGATAGACATAGAAATTATTTATGGACAATGGCTAGCTACTGAATGTTGAGTCTGATGCTTAGTATTTAGCTAGTATGTATATACGTACGACCTCTGTACATGTACGCTATTCAATATTTCCATATGGTCAGTTGTATTTATATACTCAGAATACAAGGAAAAACAATTTGAGCGATGACTAGCTAGCGGATGTCGAATCTGACGCTTATATATAAAGAGAACGTCATTCAGGTATCGTCTCCTAGTATGTGTGTACCAAGTTTAGTGACCCTAAACCACATGCAAGAGTGTTTACGAACGCAACATATGGAAAGACAATTTGGAAGATGGATGGCTACTAACTTCGACAAAGCGTTTGGAAGTTATCGCTTGCGAAGAATTTGAACGGACATCAAAGGACAGTAGTATGTAGCCGTGACTTAAAGTAGTATTGACCTACTTTTTTGTTCCCCCCGGGTAAAATTTGAGGCGGAACTGTGGCGGCAGCGGTGATCACGTGGCGATCACGTGATCAAGGCATGTACTGACCTGTCTAGGCTATAGTTCCGGCAACCTTTGACCTCGAATTCTTCCGCGGTGATGCGGTCTGGTGGTGATGCGGTCTGCTTCCGCGGACAGAAGGTAGTCCCATGGGTTGACTTCCATTGTTAATGTATATGGGGAATACCTAAATAGACGTTTTGTGACCTAGGTGGGTCCCTAGTGGACCGATTGGGTCGAGTGAGGTATCAAAGTGAAGCATTCGTGAAGGGGCATCTGACTGGACTAGCGGCTCGGGCGTTGTCACCATTCTGCGCATGCGCGGTGGCCAAAGGGTATGAAAATAGACGTTTTGGAGCTAGGGGAGCCACTAATGGTCCAATGGGGTCATATGAGGTATCAATGTGAAGCCTATGTGAGGGGGCAACCGATGGGATGGATGTGGGGTAGGAATATCGTCATTCTGCGCATGCGCAATAGACAAAGTGTATGGAAATAGACGTTTTTGGATCTAGGGGAGCCACTGGTGGGCCGATTGGATCGAGTGAGGTATCAATGTGAAGCCTATGTGAGGGGGCATCTGACGGGATGAGTGCGGGGTTGAAATATCGTCACTCTGCGCATGCGCAGTGGACAAAGGGTAAGGAAATAGACGTGTTGGGGTCTATATGGACCACTACTGGGCCGATGGATGTATTATACAACATATATCCTGTATTATACCAAATCTGTGCTGTATTATACCATATCTGTCCTGTATTGTACCATATATGTCCTGTATTATACAATATATGTTCTGTATTATACAATCGCATACCGGTTGTCGTGAATAACAACAAGTTCAGCAATGTTCATACAGTTTATTATCCCTAATGTTACATCATATCCAGGCTGGGGGAGCCGCCCTGGGTATGTTTAGTATATTCACAGCAAAACAAATTGAAATATCAAACACCATGTTTTATTATTTAAGGCACGGTCACATTAGGTACAAGTGTTTACTGAGCTCAAGTCAACGATCAGCATGTAGACATAGAGAGTATGTACGGCATGTTATGGTATTCATCAGTGCACAAGTGACGCATTCAACCGATGGCGGTGGTGGGTCAGCTTGGTAAGGAAAAACGTAACATTGGTCACCCTCTTCACTGTCCACTTGGTGTTGGGTCGTTGTTGTTGGGCCCATCCCAAGACATCCAATTGTTCCACTTGGTCCAGCATCATCTCTAGTGACCTCCGGTGAATGATGGTAAACGGTTGGTCAAAGACCCGGATGTTACTGCTCGGGTAAAAGTATCGGACTTGGCCTGTCTCCTTATGCTGCAGCACATAGCCAAACGCCAGATTCAATTTGAAGGCCGTAGTTTGGCTATTGAAGATGGTTTCCACGTAGCTGCGTAGACAGACGAGGTTGGTCAGTGGGAAATTGTAGATATCTTGAATAGGGCGATGACGGTGGAAACAGTGCCGTGTCATGGACCAATAGCGCAGATCGATGTCACACACTGGATGGTTGTCCTGTAAGAGATCGCTAGGAACATTTATGGGCTCGTCCAGAAAATGTTCGATGTTGTCAGGCGTATGACTCGAAACCGTAACGGTGGGGTCCGGCTGGAAATCCAGCCTCTTCTGAACTGTGGGTATAGGCGGGCTCTCCGTCATCGCATCACCAGTGGCGTTCGTCTCACCGGGCTTATCTTCACTGGGTCTGAACTTCCGCGGCTCCTCTTCAGTAGGAAGTTGTCGCCCAAACCGTAGAGACGGGACATGAATCAAACGCTGATGCCGTCTTAACTGACTGCGTCGTTTGAAGAGTTGACCACAATCCTTACATTGTTCCGTCGCGCCCTCGTGGAGTGAGCGTTCGTGGCGCAGTAAAGCATCTTCTCGATTAAACAACCGTGCGCAGGTTATACAAGTATGTCGTGCACCGTTGTGGATGGTGTCGTCGTGTCGTCGCAAATCTTCTGGGCGAGTAAATGACTTCTGGCAAGTTGTGCAAGTGAACATCTTGGTGGTTGACAGAGTGCCTGATGAAACGGCAAGGCCGCTTCCCTTTTATAGCACGCTAGCTGGTGATCTATTTTTAGCACACTCAGTTCAACTATCCCCAAGTCGAGGGCCGAGCCGTGACATCTTCGGTCACCTCCGTGTCTCTTCGTCTATGTAGGTGTATAAAAGTGGGAATGTTTAGGGCAATGCTGCATTCATTGGCCTGCTTGACCTGACCAGCCTGATCCAATGCAGGCGCAGACGTGAAGTCCCGGATGATAGACACGGACGTCACCGAGAAAAACACATACAACACGTGACATACAGTCGTCCTCCTCAATTACAAGCGTCTAGTCCGTCATTCATAATCCAGCCGTCGTCCATTAGAGAATATCCGCGTCCATAATCCAAAGACCTATTCCATTTTCCACATAACAGTATTAGCACCAAATTCAAAAAGACAATCATAGTATACATAAACATAGGCTTGTTTCCTGCAAGAGAGAAGCGGTCAACAGTTTTCAATGATGCCGGCAAGACATCATGATGTTCCAAAAATATCAAACCGTATCGCTGATCAGTATTCTTAATCCATAATATTCGTTGTGAAGTCGTCATCTAAAGAATGATGTATCTCAGTCACGCTTTGATTGTGTCTGTTCATATGAGTACCATGAGGATCTTGAAGTACATGGGTTCATACGGCCCCTAGCCC
>JAVTVY010025211.1:0-10308 GCA_036873755.1 Hanleya hanleyi | reverse complement strand
ATGACCAGGTATGTTGCTATAGTGACCAGGTATGTTATTATAATGACCAGGTATTTTACTATAGTGACCAGGTATGTTACTATAATGACCAGGTATGTTACTATAATGACCAGGTATGTTGCTATAGTGACCAGGTATGTTATTATAATGACCAGGTATGTTATTATGATGACCAGGTATGTTATTATAATGACCAGGTATGTTACTATAGTGACCAGGTATGTTACTATAATGACCAGGTATGTTACTATAATGACCAGGTATGTTGCTATAGTGACCAGGTATGTTATTATAATGACCAGGTATGTTATGATGATGACCAGGTATGTTGCTATAGTGACCAGGTATGTTATTATAATGACCAGGTATGTTATTATGATGACCAGGTATGTTATTATGATGACCAGGTATGTTACTATAGTGCTCTGGTATGCTACTATGATGACCAGGTATGTTACTATAATGACCAGGTATGTTATTATAATGACCAGGTATGTTATTATAATGACCAGGTATGTTATTATGATGACCAGGTATGTTACTATAGTGCTCTGGTATGCTACTATGATGACCAGGTATGTTACTATAATGGCCAGGTATGGTACTATAATGGCCAGGTATACTACTGCAATGACCAGGTATGCTACTATAATGACTAGGTATGCTACTATAATGACCAGGTATGCCACTGCAATGATCAGGTATGCTACTATAGTGACCAGGTATGCTACTATGATGACCAGGTATGTTACTATAATGTCCAGATATGCTACTATAGTGACCAGGTATGTTACTATAATGACCAGGTATTTTACTATAATGACCAGGTATGTTACTGCAATGACCAGGTATGTTACTATAGTGATCAGGTTTGCTACTATAATGACCAGGTATGCTATTGCAATGACCAGTTATGTTAATATAATGACCAGGTACATGTATGTTACTATAATGACCAAGGTATGTTACTATAGTGACCAGGTATGCTACTATAATGACCAGATATGTTACTATAATGACCAGGTATACTACTGCAATGACCAGGTATGTTACTGCAATGACCAGGTATGTTAATATAGTGATCAGGTGTGCTACTATAATGACCAGGTATGTTACTATAGTGACCAGGTATGCTACTATAATGACCAGGTATGTTACTATAATGACCAGGTATACTACTGCAATGACCAGGTATGTTACTGCAATGACCAGGTATGTTACTATAGTGACCAGGTATGCTACTGCAATGACCAGGTATGGTACTATAGTGACCAGGTATGCTACTGCAATGACCAGGTATGTTACTATAGTGACCAGGTATATTACTGCAATGACCAGGTATACTACTGCAATGACCAGGTATGTTACTATAGTGACCAGGTATGCTACTATAATGACCAGGTATGTTACTATAATGACCAGGTATACTACTGCAATGACCAGGTATGTTACTGCAATGACCAGGTATGTTACTATAGTGATCAGGTTTGCTACTATAATGCCCAGGTATGCTATTACAATGACCAGTTATGTTAATATAATGACCAGGTACATGTATGTTACTATAATGACCAAGGTATGTTACTATAGTGACCAGGTATGCTACTATAATGACCAGGTATGTTACTATAATGACCAGGTATACTACTGCAATGACCAGGTATGCTACTATAATGACCAGGTATGCTACTATAATGACCAGGTATGTTAATATAGTGACCAGGTATGTTACTATGATGACCAGGTATGTTAGTACAATGACCAGGTATGTTAGTACAATGACCAGGTATGTTACTATAATGACCAGGTATGTTACTATAGTGGCCATGTATGTTACTATTATGACCAGGTATACTACTGCAATGACCAGGTATGTTACTATAATGACCAGATATGCTACTATAATGACCAGGTATGTTAATATAGTGACCAGGTATGTTATTATGATGACCAGGTATGCTACTATAATGGCCAGGTATGTTACTATAGTGACCAGGTATGCTACTGTAGTGACCAGGTATGCTACTATGATAACCATGTATGTTACTATAATAACCAGGTATGCTACCGCAATGACCAGCTAATGTTACTATAATGGCCAGGTGTGTTACTATGATGATCAGATACGTTATTATGACAAGTTATGTATGTCACATGTGCTGCTGTTGGCCAAATAAAATAACATCTATGTTATACCTATCCTAATCCAACTGCATCAATTTTACGACCTCTTAAAGTATCAGATGTAACTCACCATCAAAGTATTTGCAGATCCACGGAACCACATTTGAAGCCATGTTGTCAGGCCAAGTGAACTAGTGTCCATCCATCTATTTCCGTTTATTTTGGGCCAATTCTGTGTGCATGAACCAGAAATCCTAGCACTCGCCCCATCCAGACCTTGAACTCTTGGTATTTCATGGCCACAAACAAAGTTCCGAAGTTCTCCCCGAAATCTGTTCAGCCTTTCCACCAAGCAATCATGAACATCGCTCTCCATGTAATGGGGCTTTGATGTGACACAATATCAATGGAGAAGAACAGACTATCTTATCCACCATGACAGTTTGGCCTGAAGTCTCTGTCAACAACATTCGTGTCATTCAAAAAGACCTCGGATAGTGGTGAAAATTTGTCCGAGCACATGGCACTTCGTTCGTGGATGAGGAATATTTCAAGTGTACAAGGATAAGCTCGTGTGAGCACCATTTCTAGCCTATAGATGGATGGACAAGGAACTGGGGTGCACGCTTGGAGTGGTTCCCTAGGCCTGGTTATGGGAAGCACATTTTATACTCTTTTTGAACTCTCACATGATTGTCGTTTGGACTTTCACATGAAAAGTAAAGAACCAAACTTGCAAGTTGTCAGAAAAGAAAATGAGGCCAAAGTCAAAATGCAATTGACTTGGATGTTCATGCCATGGATTCAGTATTGAGTAACTAATATACTATTTATTTAACTTTTACAGGTGACAGTTCAGGTGATAAGTCAGCTTATTTCTAAGATCAAAGAGGATTTACCAAACTTGGAAGCCAATGAGGAAACAGAACAGATTAACAAACATTTCCAGAACACTTTAGAACATCTCCAACTAAGACTGGACTCCAAGGATGGAGAGGGACCAGTGTATGAGGGCTTAACCCTCTGAAAGTACTGTTCATAGAGAGGTACCAGTCTATGAGGGTTTGACCCTCTGAAAGTACTGTTCATGGTGTGAGCATCAAGGTGGTCGGAGTCATACTGAACCCTGTCAGGGACAGATCTACATTTCACTTTCACTTTCACTTTTGATACATGTATGTGCAGCTTCAGTGTGGTCATTTCACAGTCAATGTCATCATCATCTAGGAGACCCACAAGGTGTATTACATAGTCTAGAAATATTCTGTGTCAGGTTAACTTATATGTGATATTAACCTTTATGTGGTATTAACCTGTATTGCCTGGGTTACAGGAAGAGTAAGATGTTCGTTCATACCACATAAAATGGCCACTGTGCAGCAAATGAGTACAAGTAAGAATGGGTGATTAGAGATTACACTCGTACTGATTCTCGGTACAACTGAAAATAAAACCCAGTACATCGGACAGAACCAGTTTCTTAAATCAAGAGGAATCTGATCGAGTCCCAAATCAATCCGATAGAAACAGGTCAGCTGTATAAGATGGAGGGATTAAGTGGACAGTAAAATTGGCTGAAATCAACAGGGACCAACTGGGAGCAGAAAAATTGTTTGTTTGTTGTTAATTACTGATAACTCCACGGATTTCTGGGACACGGTCTAACATGAAGTTCTGGTTTCTGCATTTTGGATGCCAAATGACACATGTTATGTTCTCCTTAGACCTGCACATACATGTATGAGATACAGATCTTGGTATGGACTGTAATAACCCCTAACATCTCTCGAGTACAATACGTTCCATGATAATAATTTAAAGGAGTCCGGGTCCATTATTGTACTTGTAGTGACCATTAAAACTCTGGTACAGTTTATGCTACAGATCACTTTATACATGTTATATTAGCTCTTGTGTCATCCGATTTACATATACATGTATACAGTGAATCAGATTTCAAGCAGCATGTGATTTGTATCATATCTGTTGCCACGGGTGGAAGATTAATTCCTCTGCATGATGGCTGTACATAACCAGCTAATCATATCATAGTTATAATGTCACTATATTGCCAAAATACTTCTGAACGAGATGTTAAACCCTCCCTCACTATCTATATTACCAAGTGATACGAGTAGAGTTAAACTGATTTTCACATGTGAAACATCTTGTCCATTTGTATCCCATCCCTGAAGTGAAACGATGTCACTCACGATAGCAGGATGTCACCACATCATATCTTCTGAAACTTCAGTAGTGACTTGATCCTCCATCTGATCGAGAGAAGCAGACATTGGAAGATTTGATGTTGGGACTGTGTCTAGATGACAGTGGAACTGTAGGACATGTGGCCTAGACCTGATCTATAAGGAGCTAGCTGGTTCTCCATCCTTTCAGGTTTTTTGTGTTCCAGGTTTGAAATTTCTGTTTGAATTTGAAGCTTGGGTACATATATAGGAAAACTGGTCTGGGGTATACATGTAAGAATATGTTCGTTCAAGCATAGTATTGGTGAATTTCAACTTTTTGATGGAGCACCAATACCAGTGAGATAATGCGATTGGAAGCCTAGATCCACCGGGTATGGCACCAGTTTACCAACATGGATGATGCACTGTAAAATAAGAGAGAAAATCTGGTGTCCAAGGTCTAGATAGTATACATTTACTATGCCACTGATAGGGTTTTGTTTATAGGTTAAATAGAATAACAGTGTAACCATGGCAACTGTAGTTTGTTGGTTGAATTTGTCTGAACTCTCTTCTCATACTGTTGGTGTGGTGGAGACTTTTGCCCAACCAGATGTAATGTACTGTATAGAGAATCCCTGTTTTCAGTAATACCCTGAAAAATATGAAATTGATACTCCTGGTTTTGAAATTCTAGCTAAACGGCTAAAGGTCACTGCATAACAAGAGTCCTTCCTCATTTAGGATTTTTTTTTTATAATAAGCCCAAGTCAGAAGTCCTGTGCTGCTTTAGATAATAGTGCAGGCTTTTCTCAAGTTCTTCATCTGATGGTAAAATTGATGTAATCTTACATGAACAATGGCTATCAGTACTGGCTGCAATCGTCTCTCATTTTGGAATGAAATTTTCAATTTAGGGTGAAGCCAGTCCATGCAGGATACATACCAGTACTATCCCAACTATGGCTATGTTTGTACAGTTCTTACTATGTCAGGTCTTGGTGTCTACAGTTTGTGATGTTTACATTTACTAGATGTATTCACAACTATGGCTATGTTTGTACAGTTCTTACTATGTCAGGTCTTGGTGTCTACAGTTTGTGATGTTTACATTTACTACATGTATTCACAACTTTGATGAATATAGCAGACTATTGTTGTACAAAATAAAAATTCTTTATTACATGAATGGTTGTTATTTTAATCATTATACACAGCTTATACATAAGTTTCTGAACTGTCATTGTAAGAGTATTTCCCCTTGCTCAGTAGTGGTATACAAGTCCGGAGGGACGAATGACTGATGCACCAGCTGTGTACCAATGTAATGCCCAATGCTGAGATCATCATGCTGGTGTCATTGCACAGTGTCTCAAGCACATGGCAGCAGAAATGTATCAAAATACAGCTCCGTGTTCACCTGTAATAAAGCAATGCATTTTATGGATGTTGTCCTGGACTGTGGGCACTACCATACAAGGGCAACTACAGTTTGGAGACTCTTACTGTATCTATACTGTCAAATTGAAGTTGTTAAACATTATACACACCAAAGTTATGAATTGGTGAGAGTTTCATTCACACAGCCAGTGACCAGTGAGAAATATCTCCCCAAAAAGTCGGGGGAAATAAAATTTATTAGAACAGCAAGTTCACAAAGTGGCCAGAAATTATACAGAACCATTATTTCTTAGCTAATTCAAGAATTCTAAAGGAGGATCAAATTTATTAGACTGGTTTGAATTTTGTTCACGCATGAGGGTTATTTCATTTGGCGATTGAATTATTACAGGATTTTACCTACCCTAGAAAAACTCCTTCTGCCTTTAGCCTTGTACGTCCATACATGGATTGCATGTTTTATGAAACTTAACTTCAACTGCTCTCCATGCATAGATTATAATCTGTAGATATTCAATCAGCAGTGTTGACGTAATCAATTGTCCTCTCAAATGACTTTGACTGTTTTGGTTTTTGGATTTTCAATATATGTAAATGTGCCATATTATATTAGAAAAATGCTACTAAAATATATGACGGCCAAAACAGATTTCGACATTTGTCGACTGACTATTACAGTAATGTCAAATTGACTGAATTTATACTGCGGTAGGCTTATTCTTTTTGCTGTCTGTGCTAATGACACAAACATAAATGTAACAGCAAGGGTTTTTATTTCTCTGGTAAAAGCCATGCTACATTTATATCATCTTGGCCTTTTGAAAAAGACGGAGAACCACAATTTTAAAATAAAGGAACTTTCAGTTTTCATTTATGTTTGACTTTTGCTCAAAGTGAGAAATCAAACACCAAATAAGGAGAACACAACCCTTCTATATTTTCAATTCCCGAAATTACCGAAAATGAAAATTGAAAATTAAAAGCAAGAATTTCTTTAAAACAAACTTAGACAACATGATTATCTGGAATTATTACGACTTCGCCCAATTATAGTAAAATATCATTGGATTAAACTTGTTGACTGCATCATTGATGGGAGTACAAGAACTACCTAAAGAAATTTGCCCTATAACATTGATAGATAGTTCACATATTTAGTGCGTGTTTACAACACAGCGGAACGAGTATGCAGTGTTCGCCCACCCATGGCACGTGCCAGCGCAGTAAAGATAAGACTTGGAGAGGCTTTGGGTGACATAAGTGGTTTTGGGGTAAAACATATCACAGCTCATTAGCATGTTTCACTAGGATATATATATATCCACAACTTTCTCAGTTCAGAATTTATATATCAGAACTTTGGTGATGACAGGATAGATATATATATCCAACAACTAACAACACACTTTGATATATCTGTATATAAATACGAGATCGCTGATCGAGAATATATGTATATATATTGAAGAAATTTATGTCAAAAAAATAATGTAACATAGAGATATATATATCTAGCAATCTAAAATAAGTATTTATAAATCTTTCATGCATTATTTTCATTGATAATATAGGATTTAAATTTAACTAAACCTAGTGTTTATTTCACCTCCATGTTTAACAGATTTATATATCTGGCTAATAAATACCAGATATTTATAAATAAGTAGATTAAATCAAAAAGTGACATGGCACCACATACTTTTGTGGAGGACAGCTAGAGCCTCTCGGTGCAACTGTAATGGTAACGGTACCATCACCAGATTCTGGATGCGATCCATCAATCTCAGCTCGTCTCATGAATGCCCGGCTGTAGAAATTCCAGGGTTTATGTCCAGCGTTGACCACAAATTAATCCATGGAATTAGGCTGCAGTCCCTCGAATTATGCTGGAAACCATAGACAATGTCCGTGATCACATTCTGGACCCTGGACACCATGAACATCGTCCATGGACACCATGAAAAATTCTGATCAAAAACAGGCTGGGAAAAACCCCATGAACATTGTGGACTTTCACGAAAATGAATTAAAAAAAATTGAAATATGCAAGTTGCACTATTTCTTGTGTTTTGAAATGGTCAGTCACTTTATCGATCGAGATGGTACATGTATATTGGAGAAAATACCATCTAGTGGTAATGCTGTGAAACATGTGTGACCGGTCTGTCAATATTCTTCGAGATCTCGCACAACAAGCCAATGATAACAATTCTGCTTTTTCAATTTGACATTGATTGGTGTTTGGTTCACTTTGAACTTTCTGGAGAAGAACGTTTACCACAAATTATGTCTGGACATGATATCTTATTCACATATGCTTCCTACTAAATTGTGAGTGACCTGTTCTATCACTATGTTATACAGATATTCTGGATGCATGTTTCATCACTCTCATATACAGATATTATGGATGCATATTCTATCACTCTCTTATACAGATTTTCTGGATGCATGTTCTATCACTCTCTTACACAGATATTCTGGATGCATATCTTCAATCACTCTCATTACAGATATTCTGCATGCATGTTCCATCACTCTCATATACAGATATTATGGATGCATGTTCTATCATTCTCTTATACAGATATTCTGGATGCATGTTCCATCACTCTCTTATACAGATATTCTGGATGCATATGTTCCATCACTCTCATATACAGATATTATGGATGCATGTTCTATCACTCTCATATACAGATATTATGGATGCATGTTCTATCACTCTCATATACAGATATTCTGGATGCATATTCTATCACTCTCTTATACAGATATTCTGGATGCATGTTTCATCACTCTCATATACAGATATTCTGGATGCATATGTTCCATCACTCTCATATACAGATATTCTGGATGCATGTTCCATCACTCTCATTTACAGATATTCTGGATGCATGATCTATCACTCTCTTATACAGATATTATGGATGCATGTTCTATCACTCTCATATACAGATATTCTGGATGCATATTCCATCACTCTCTTATACATATATTCTGGATGCATGTTTCATCACTCATATACAGATATTCTGGATCCATGTTCCATCAATTTCATATACAGATACTATGGATGCATGTTCTATCCCTCTCCTATACAAATATTCTGGATGCATGTTCCATCACTCTCATATACAGATATTATGGATGCATATGTTCCATCCCTCTCATATACAGATATGGATCCATGTTCCATCACTCTCATATACAGATATTATGGATGCATGTTCCATCACTCGTATACAGATATTATGGATGCATATGTTCTATCCCTCTCATATACAGATATTATGGATGCATGTTCCATCCCTCTCATATACAGATATTATGGATGCATGTTCCATCCCTCTCATATACAGATATTATGGATGCATATGTTCCATCACTCTCTTATACAGATATTCTGGATGCATGTTCCATCACTCTCTTATATAGATATTATGGATGCATGTTCTATCACTCTCTTATACAGATATTCTGGATGCGTATGTTCCATCACTCTCTTATACAGATATTCTGGATGCATATGTTTCATCACTCTCTTGTACAGATATTATGGATGCATGTTCCATCACTCTCATATACAGATATTTATGGATGCATATGTTCCATCCCTCTCATATACAGATATTATGGATGCATGTTTCATCACTCTCATATACAGATATTCTGGATGCATGTTCCATCCCTCTCATATACAAATATTATGGATGCATATGTTCCATCCCTCTCATATACAGATATTATGGATGCATGTTCCATCACTCTCATATACAGATATTCTAGATGCATGTTCCACCCCTCTCATATACAGATATTATGGATGCATGTTCTATAACTCTCTTATACAGATATTCTGGATGCATATGTTCAATCACTCATTACAGATATTCTGGATGCATGTTTCATCACTCTCATATACAGATATTCTGGATGCATATTCTATCACTCTCTTATACAGATATTCTGGATGCATATGTTCTATCACTCTCTTATACAGATATTCTGGATGCATGTTTCATCACTCTCATATACAGATATTATGGATGCATGTTCTATCCCTCTCATATACAGATATTATGGATGCATGTTCTATCACTCTCTTATACAGATATTATGGATGCATGTTCCATCCCTCTCATATACAGATATTATGGATGCATGTTCTATCACTCTCTTATACAGATATTATGGATGCAATGTTCCACCCCTCTCATATACAGATAATCTGGATGCATATGTTCCATCACTCTCATATACAGATATTATGGATGCATGTTCTATCACTCTCTTATACAGATATTCTGGATGCATGTTCCATCACTCTCTTATACAGATATTCTGGATGCATATGTTCCATCACTCATATACAGATATTATGGATACATGTTCTATCACTCTCATATACAGATATTCTGGATGCATATTCTATCACTCTCTTATACAGATATTCTGGATGCATGTTTCATCACTCTCATATACAGATATTCTGGATGCATATGTTCCATCGCTCTCATATACAGATATTCTGGATGCATGTTCCATCACTCTCATTTACAGATATTCTGGATGCATGTTCTATCACTCT
>JAVTVY010025210.1:0-114061 GCA_036873755.1 Hanleya hanleyi | reverse complement strand
CAACTTTCCACTAAAGAGGAGCCGCGGAAGGTCAGCCCCAGTGAAGATGAACCCGGAGAGACGAACGCCACTGGTGATACGATGACGAAGAGCCTGCCTATACCCACGGTCCAGGAGGGCCTGGATATCCAGCCGGACCCCTCCGTTACGGTTTCGAGTCATACGCCTGATAACATCGAACATTTTCTGGACGAGCCCATAAATGTTCCTAGCGATCTCTTACAGGGCGCCCATCCATTGAGTGACATCTATCGGCGCCATTGACCATGATACGGCACTGTTTCTACCGTCATCGCCCTATTCAAGATATCTACAATTTTCGACTGACCGACCTCGCCCGTCTAGGCAGCTACGTGGAAGCCATCTTCAATGACCAAGCAACGTCCTTCAAATTAAGTCTGGCGTTTGGTTATGTGCTGCAGCATAAAGAGACAGATCAAGTCCGATACTTTTACTCGAGCAGTAACATCCGGGTATTTGACCAACCGTTTACCATCATTAACCGGGCGTCGCTAGAGACGATGCTGGAGAACCTGGCCAACGTGGATCCCTTGGAATGGACCCAACAACAACGCCCCAACACCAAGTGGAAAGTGAAGAGGGTAACCAATGTTACGTTCTTCGTGACCAAGCTGACCAACCAACCCATCGGCTGAATGTATTCACCCAGGCACTGATAGATACTCAGAATGCACAAGCAACTATCTGAGGATATGTTGCCTCAACGGTATCCTGGGCTGCCCGATGATGATTACAATAAACGGTTCAAAGCGAACATGGTCGAAGATGGAACTTTCTGAAATGAAGACTTCTGATTGGACAAGAATACATCTAACGGACAGGAACGAATATGACAGATGCAAATGGTGGCCTCTGATTGGACAAGTCTTCTTGAATTGTAACACCCAGTGGATAGTGGAGATAATGACCAATGTTGCGTTCTTCGTGGTTAAACTGACCACCACCTCCATCGGATGAAAGTATTCACCCATGCACTGATAGATACTCAGAATGCGCAAACAACTATCTGAGGATATGTTGCCTCAACGGTATCCTGGCCTGCCCGACGATGATTAGAATAAACGGTTCAGATGGCACTTTCTGAAATGGAGACTTCTGATTGGACAAGAATACATCTAACGGACAGGAACGAATATGAAACATGCAAATGGTGGCCTCTGATTGGATAAGAATCTTCTTGAATTGTAAATATACCCAACGCGGCTCCCCCAGCGTGGGTATGATGTAACATTGGGGAGAATAAACTATATGAAAAAAACTTCTTGTTGTTGTTGTTCTCTCATGTGTCATCCTTGCTGTTGTTGTTGTTCTCTCTCTGGTCTATATCATGGCGTTATGTTAGAGTGTTAAGGTGTAACGACGGGCGTTGACGGGCATCACTGCATTTCGAAGAATTAGTGACAATTCCATGGAATATCAGAGCTTCTGAGCTATTTCACCAGGGCGTTGAAGCATTAAGAATGGTGTTGGTGGGCGTTGCTACAAGATGACACCTCACACGGTCCATTTGGACAGCGGATGGTCCATCTCTACACCAAATAACATCCTTCACTGCTAAAAATGCCCACTTTCGCTACAACTTGTACTAATGACGTCACCAATGACGTCACAGATGCTATAAATATCCCTGAAATCAGGGTGTATACTCCGAGAGCTACAACATGACACCCCACACGACGCATTCGCAACGCGGATGGTCCATCTCTACACCAAATACCTTCCTGCACTGCCCCAAAAAGGCTCACTTTCGCTAATACTCCTACTGATGACGTCATCGATGACGTCACAGATGCTTCGGACATGCCTCAATTCGGAATGTACACCCCGAGAGCTACAAAATGACACCTCACACGACGCATTCGGACTAAGGATGGTGCATCTCTACACCAAACTCACCCTCACGCACCCACAAAATGTCCACTTTCGCTACTACTCGTACCGATGACGTCATCAATGACGTCACAGATGACGCGGACATCCCTCAAATCGGAATGTACACGCCGAGAACTACAAGATGACACCTTCCAGGACGCATTCGAACCGTGAATAGCCCATCTCGCCCCCAAATACCTTCATGTACTACCCGAAAATGTCCACTTTCGCTACTACTCGTACCGATGACGTCACCGATGACGCGAACATCCCTCAAAATCGGAATGTACACCCCGAGAACTACAAGATGACACCTTCCAGGACGCATTCGAACCGTGAATAGCCCATGTCGATCTCAAATACCTTCATGTACTGCCCGAAAATGGCCACTTTACTTAATACAACCAACTGCGCATGCGCAGATTGACGCGACTTGCATTCAAAAACACACCATTCTGACTCTACCCCACACAAGCTTCACTTTGACACCTCACACGACCCATTCGAACCGTGATTAGCTCATCTCTAACCCAAACACACCCCTACATAGCACCCAAAATGTCCCCTTTCGCTACTACGGCCAGACTGCGCATGCGCAGACTATTGAACACGGACGAACCATTAGTGTAGTCAAGTGCTCCTCCACGAGAGCTTCAAAATAAGACCTCACTCGATTTGCTTCACATTGATACCTCACTCGTCTCCATTGGACCACTAGGGGCGCCTCTAACCCCAAAAAAGGATATTTTGAAGATTGCGCATGCGCAGAATGCTGTTAGTTCAACCCACACCAGTCCATCAGATGCTCCTTCACGTCACCTTCAATTTGATACCTCACTCGACCCGATTGGTCCATTAGGGACGCCTCTAACCCCAAAAAGGCTATTTTTGAAGATTCATATTTTTGATATCATCTTCGCGCATGCGCAGAATTACCCTAATTCAAGCCCACACCCAGTCTATCAGATGCTCCTTCACGTCACCTTCAATTTAATACCTCACTCGACCCGATTGGCCCATTAGGGACGCCTCTAACCCCAAAAAGGCTATTTTCATAGCCTTTGGACTTCGCGCATGCGCAGAAAATTCAAAATAGCCTTTATTGGAGTTAGGGCAGCCCCTAGTGGTGCAATCGGGTCGAGTGAGGTATCATTGTGAAGCATTTCACGTCAGCTTCAATTTGATACCTCACTCGACCCACTACCTCTAAAATAAAAAATCTTCATTCACCGGATGTTGATAATTATCTTCAAAATAATCTTTTTTTGAGGTTAGAGGCGTCCCTAATGGTCCAATCGGGGCGAGTGAGGTATCATTGTGAAGCATTTCACGTCAGCTTCAATATGATACCTCACTCGACCCACTACCTGAAAAATAAAATTTTGTTGACTTGACGTATGAAGATTTCCCATCCGAAGGACGGGTTTTACTTCACATTTTTTTGTTTTGTTTTGAAAAATTTTTTTTGAAATGTACAAACTTTTACGTGAAGACAATATTCTTTATATATGTGTACTTCCTATTCCCCGCAGGAATTTATGCAATATCAATTCTTTCCGCAATGAACTTACAATTTTACTGGCAATGAAATTCTCCGTGTCAATTTGAGGTGGATATGAAAACGTACTGACTGACACGTGCAATGGCAACAATTCGCTACAGTGTAATGAAATGTGTTCATTTTTTAGGCGCCCGTGGTTTTATTAATATGCAAACACATATGCTTTTCTAATAGTTCATTGGCTGAACCGCGAGGCGGGAGAAAAAAATATTAAACTATTTTCGTCTCGCGAGGCCAAATCCTCAGTGTGTGTGCGGCGAACGCAAGCCAACAACTCACCAGTTTTACCGGACAGGCAAATGAATTGCATGTTATTTTGACTCGATTCATACGCTCGACTCTTCAAAATGGACTTGAAGAAGACGTTATGCGGGAACTGAAATCAATTTCTTGAAACTTTTGTTAAACTAATTTCGTCTCGCGAGGCCAAATCCTCAGTGTGTGTGTGTGCGGCGAACGCAAACCAACAACTCACCAGTTTTACCGGACAGGCAAATGAATTGCATGTTATTTTGACTCGATTCATACGCTCGACTCTTCAAAATGGACTTGAAGGAGACGTTATGCGGGAACTGAAATCAATTTCTTGAAACTGAACGCAAACCAACAACTCACCAGTTTTACCGGACAGGCAAATGAATTGCATGTTATTTTGACTCGATTCATACGCTCGACTCTTCAAAATGGACTTGAAGGAGACGTTATGCGGGAACTGAAATCAATTTCTTGAAACGTTTGCTCACCGTGAGCAACAAGAGAGCTAACAGGCAATTGAGGCCGTTAGCTCAGCTGATATGTCGATGGAAATATCTGTGAATTTCGAAAAAAATGCGTGACAAGCCAAGAAAACAGAAAACCGCTGGGATGTGGACACCAAACCAGGGAACATCTATGTGCCGCTGACCAAAATCATTAGCTTCATAGTTTAGTGCGTAAAGGTGGAAATATCTGTGAATTTCGATTAGCATACAAATGCATGGTGTGTTATATCCCACCTAGGAAAAAAACAGCCCCCCCCAGATATGCATCAAACGTCCGGGAGTATGGGATATAGGTATACATCTGGACTAAACTTCTTTTATCAGGTAAGCTACACTTTAGTACTATACTTGCATGTCATAAAATGAGAGAGAGAGAGAGAGAGAGAGAGAGAGAGAGAGAGAGAGAGAGAGAACATTTCAATCTCATGATCTGCCAATTTTCGAGATGAAAATTTTTTCTTGACGAAATAGAAATGAACGCGAATCTATATTCTACAAAACATTTTTTCTTGACGAAATAGAAATGAACGCGAATCTATATTCTACAAAACACCAGAAAATATTAGCGTAGGTGAATTTTTTAGACTGTTTTGTGCTTTCATCGAAAGTGAAAACACATGTCGAAAAGTGTGTAGCAGTGTCGATATAAATCTTCAACCTATATGTGAAAATAGATACCGGGGCATAAATTAAAGAGAGCATTTCAGTACACCTCAAAAAATGAAACATGGACGGTATCCTTCATCTCGAGGGGTGCGCAAGTTCGATTCTTGCTTTCATTATGTGAGTATGTGTTGGACATGTGATCTTTAAATTTTATTATCACCAGACTAGCAGGGTAGGATGTGGGTTTCAGGAGTTCACCGGGTGTGACAATTTCTTTATAATGATTTGTGATAAAAGCGGGTAAAACCTAATGTCAAAATCTCCTTGAAGGTCACGGAGATGTCGATTTATTGCTGATCAGCTGATTTCCAGGACAGACAGACATTATTTCGGCTCTTTTCTCTTCGAAATTCTTGTAATTTGCTCAATACAAATAAATATTTAAATTGACTCTGAGTTTTCTGTTGGCATTATTTGAGCAATATTATGCACTAATGGGTTTTATCATTCTTTTCCATTCATGGAATTTTTACAGTTCCACAGTGTCACAAAACAACAATAATGCCATGATGTCACAATAAGACGTTACAAAGACAATTTCTGCTGTATACAATGGTATAAGGCACCTGTATACAATGGTATAAGGCACCTGTATACCATGGTATAAGGCACATGTATACAATGGTCAGATGTACCTGTATACAATGGTATAAGGCACCTGTATACAATGGTATAAGGCACCTGTATACAATGGTAGAATGCCGATATTTCAACCCCACGCCCAGTCCATCAGATGCCCCTTCACGAATGCTTCACTTTGATACCTCCTACGACTCCATTGGCCCATTAGGGACTCCCCTAGCTCCAAAACCGCTATTTCCATACCCTTCGGTAACCGCGCATGCGCAGAATGCCGATATTTCAACCCCACACCCAGCCCATCAGATGCCCCTTCACGAATGCTTCACATCGATACCTCACTCGACCCCATCGGTACACTAGGGGCTCCCCTAGCTCCAAAAAGGCTATTTTCATACCCTTCGGTCACCGCGCATGCGCAGAATGCCGATATTTCAACCCCACACCCAGCCCATTAGATGCCCCTTCACCTAAGCTTCACTTTGATACCTCACTCGACCCAATCGGACCATTTTATCTAGGGACTACTTTTTCTCCGCGGAAGCTTTTTCCCGAGACCGAATTACCGCCAAAACCACGGCCAAACCGCATCACCGCGGATGAATACATTTTTTTTTTTTTTTTTGCCGGAACTTTTTTTTTCGTTCCACCCACCACCCACGGCGGCCATCTTGTACCCACCTCCCACATCTTGCACTCACTGACACTCGCGGCCATCTTGTACCCACCTCCCACATGGCGGCCATCTTGTACCCACCTCCCACATGGCGGCCATCTTGTACCCACCTCCCACATCTTGCACTCACTGACCTCTGCTCCACGTTGCTCCACATCACGCATGCGCACATACCCTTTTTCCCAGGTTAATGACGTCACACGCATGCGCAGTGTGGAGCTATTCCGTCAATTCACGCTTTGTATACTACTTTCACTGAACCCATTGAATGAGATTAGCACTGAAATGGACAATTGTTGAACATTTAAATGAATGACAAATGAATGACACCAACACAGACTGATTAGAGACAGTTGATTTATTAATTCCATAAGTTCGACACTGATTGAATTCTCCACGGTTTGTGCGAATTAGTTCTATATTCTCGTTCTGCGTCTTATGTATTTTAATTGAAATAACTCTATTTCGAAGATGACTTAATGTGGCAGTAGTAGATGACATTTTCCCTTGTAATGACTTAGCCCGCGTCCCCACGCTCTCAGTTATGGTTTTGATTGTACGGGAAGGGTAGTGGCTCACCTGACATGTTTGCAGTTGAATACATTTGTGTGTGCACAGAAATATCATCGTTTGTGTGTTCACACGACAGAACACATCAAAACAGAGATGCATGTCCAGCTTACAGTTTGATTTATACCCTTCAGCAGTATCTAAATCCATATCGGAATTTGCAAAAACATCTTCATATGCCATGAACAGATCCATAATCATGAGCCAATCTTCTGATCCCGTAGGTCTATCATCTATACTCCGGATGTACAGGCCTTCCAGATGAGGTGGCACCATAATCTCAGGCTGATTAACCATTACGTCTGAAACAATGGGTATTAACGTTGTCTGCTGTAGTTCCCGTATACATATTATTCCTGTTTTTACTACTCTAAGAGGGTACAATATGCTTTCAGTATCTACTAGAGTTTTTTTTCTGCCAGATCAACCTTTTTGGGTTTATTTGGCAACGACTCGCACAATACCCATTTTCCTATTACTTCTTGCTCATTTTGAATAGGTCGACTAGGAATGACAATCTGGTGGTCAAGAGGTATCACTACTCTCTGGTCAAGTTGTAATCTACAACACCCTAATTCTTGGGATTGCGTTTCACAAACGACTTTATCCCTTGGCGGTCAGACATCCTCTTCTTGGATGAATTCGCAGTCATATTTTGTAAGAATATCCATTCCCAGTATACCTCCATTACTGATATGTGCTGGGATAACTGTACATATTGTCAAATAGGGTAGGATTCCTATATCCATTTCACATTCCTCAATGATTTTCACAAGTCCCGACATTCCCTCATGTCTGTACCTGATATGTCATCTTGACATGTCTGCTCTTCCAGGGTAACACATCGTGTTCTTCTTGGTCTTCTTATATTCCTTCACTACGACGCTGTTTACATATTTTCCGATTAGTCCACTTATTTGAGCTTCGATATGTTGACATGGCAGTGTGACTAACGTCACAGGACCTACGAAGTAGGGTGGGCATTAGGACTCCGACGCGCACTGATCTCTTGGAAATCCCCCCGCCTCAAGTTGAAATCCTGCCATGTTCGGGAAGTTAGCTGCCAGTTCACGGTTCACAGTTCACTATTCGGTTGTGAAGCTAGATGAGAGTTCTCGGTTCACAGTTCACGATTCAAAGTATTATAACGCCCGTAGACACCCTCCCAAGTGGCTTAGAGCCACCAAACTTGGTACACATATACTACGAGATAATACCTACATGATGGTACCATTACTAGTTCCATGATTCACCGCTAGTGGGCGAATAGTGAACTGGCATCTGAATAAGGAACAGGACTGGTAGACACCCTTGCAAGTGGTTTAGAGCCACAAACATGGTACACATGTACTACGAGACAATACCTAGATGAAGGTACCGCTAGTTCTACGATCCACCGCTAGGGGGCGAATAATGAACTCGCATCTGAATAAGTAACTGGGCTGGTAGACATCCTTGCAAGTGGCTTAGAGCCACCAATCTTGCTACACATATATTAAGAGGCAATACCTACATGATGATAGCTTTAGTTCCACGATCCACCGCTAGGGGGCGAATAGTGAACTGGCATCTGAATAAGTAACTGGACTGGTAGACACCCTTGCAAATGGTTTAGAGCTACCAGACTTGCTACACATATACTACGAGACAATGCCTACATGACTGTATCGTTAGTTCCACGATCCATCGCTAGGGGGCGAATAGTGAACTGGCATCTAAATAAGTAACTGCGCAGCTGGTAGACAACCTTGCAAGTGGTTTAGAGCCACCAAACTTGGTACATATATACTATGACACAATACCTACATGATGGTGCCGTTAGTTCCACGATCCACCGCTAAGGGGCGAATAGCGAACTGGCATCTGAATAAGGAACATGACTGGCAGACACCCTTGCATGTGATTTAGAGCCACCAGACTTGGTACATATATACTACGAGACAATACCTACAGGATGGTATCATTCGTTCCACGATCCACCGCTAGGGGGCGAATAATGAACTGGCATCTGAATAAGTAACTGAGCTGGTAGACACCCTTGTAAGTGGTTTAAAACCACCAAACTTGGTACACATATACTACGACACAATACCTACATGATGGTAGCGTTAGTTCCACGATCCACCGCTAGGGGGCGAATAGCGGTCTGGCATTTGAATAAGTAACTGGGCTGGTAGACACCCTTGCAAGTGGTTCAGAGCCACCAAACTTGCTACACATATACTACGAGACAATACCTACACGATGGTATCATTCGTTCCACGATCCACCGCTAGGGGGCGAATAATGAACTGGCATCTGAATAAGTAACTGAGCTGGTAGACACCCTTGTAAGTGGTTTAAAACCACCAAACTTGGTACACATATACTACGACACAATACCTACATGATGGTAGCGTTAGTTCCACGATCCACCGCTAGGGGGCGAATAGCGGTCTGGCATTTGAATAAGTAACTGGGCTGGTAGACACCCTTGCAAGTGGTTCAGAGCCACCAAACTTGCTACACATATACTACGAGACAATACCTACACGATGGTACCATAAGTTCCACGATCCACCGCTAGGGGGCGAATGGTTATCTGGCATCTGAATAAGTAACTGGGATGGTAGACACCCTTGTAAGTGGTTTAGAGCCGCCAAACTTGGTACACATATACTACGACACAATACCTGTTTAGAGAAGTTCAACTACCATGGGCACGATGCACAACAATTCAGATGCAGAATAAAACAAAGAGGCTCGTTCAATTAATCGATGCACTTCGAGAAGGCCCGGGAAATTTGTCGGTAGGTGCGGTAGAAGAACCAAAAATAAAATATTGCATACACAAGAAATTGTTCAGTTGGCATGAAGTATACAATTATATTGTATACCAGTTTGCACAATTATATTGTATACCGGTACTCAGAAAAGTTTGATACAGCATACTCGCTGTTCCAATACGTCGTCGTAGACCAAATCTGGTTCTGGTTATCGTTTATCTTCATCTGTTTACAGAGAACAATAAGAATTGTTTTCATCTCAGAATCATTTATTTTGCACAAATGCACTACTTTACGGCCCTGTTACTCGAGAATCATGATACTCAGCGCCTATATAATATAATATTGTACTTCATGCCAATTGAACTATTTCTTGTGGTGGAAGTATTTTATTTTGGTACTTCTGTATTGCACCTGACCTGGGGCCATTTACCCATCTAAAGATAAAAGGACGTCTCAATAAACCGTGTTTGGTTGTCGTGGATTTGACCGTTTCTTAGCTTCTCAGACAATCAGATTGATGTGCGTGTACTATGTGTTGGCATCGCTCATGGAATACACATGTGGCGGCCCAAAATATAATCCAGACAACGGCAAGTAACTGGAATTGTGATTTGTGTGAGTTCCATGACTCTATATTATTTAGTTGGGCACGATTGTTCTTAAGTTAATTCGCTGTGTACCTATTTTTTCTAACTAACTTCCCGAAGGCAGATACCCCGCCAAATGTATCAAATTCGAACACGCCCTCTCTGTCTTTCTCTTTTACTCCTTCTCTCTCGCTGTAGAGTATATTAAGTTTAAACTAGGGAGATAATTTTTGTCATTTAGAAATTATGACATAGCCACCATTCTTTGGGCTGATAGGTAAAAAATATAAGTTCATTTCTGTAATCTGTAATTATAGAAAAAGGAACATTAATTTTTGTTTTAAGAACAACTGAAAATCATAACATGTCGCGACTTGGAAGAGGCTAGCGGAAATACTGATAATCGGAACTAGAGGTGTGGATCTATGACAAACCATCGGTTTGGAACAACAGCTTTTTTTTCTTTTTAAGAACAAAACTGAAACAACAATATAGTCACATTATATATTGCTGATTTCCAGTGTGTCTAGCAAATTAACAAAATAGACGGTTTCGAGTGAATAGGAAGTATTTAATTGTTTATTTGTTAACTTAGTGATTTTGAGATGAGTTGGGGTCGTTAAATGGGTCGGAGCCCATAAAGTCTACCCCCCTTCAACAATACATACAAATACATTCAGGAAGATAAATAATGTGCTAAGATATACATGTGTAAAATAACAATATCAAAAGATCTATGAGCTGGCATCTTAAATAAGTAACTGGGCTGGTAGACACCCTTGCAAGTGGATTAGAGCCACAAAACTTGGTACACATAAACTACGACACAATACCTACATGATGGTACCGTTAGTGCCACGATCCACCGCTAGGGGGCGAATAATGAACTGGCATCTGAATAAGTAACTGGGCTGGTAGACACCCTTGCAAGTGGCTTAGAGCCACCAATCTTACTACACATATACTAAGAGGCAATACCTACATGATGATAGCTTTAGTTCCACGATCCACCGCTAGGGGGCGAATAGTGAACTGGCATCTGAATAAGTAACTGGACTGGTAGACACCCTTGCAAATGGTTTAGAACCACCAGACTTGTTACACATATACTACGAGACAGTGCCTACATGAATAGTGAACTGGCATCTGAATAAGTAACTGGGCTGGTAGGCACCAGATAAGATAAATAATGTTAAGAGTACAGATCGTATACATAAAAGATGATATCATTATCAGTGTAGCATGAAATAAGATAAATAATGTGCTAAGATATACATGTGTAAAATAACAATATCAAGACAAAAACAAAAATAAATTCTGTAAAATGATAAATTAACAATGACATCTGAATGACTAGAATGACTCTCTTGAAAGAATTAACTCTTGGTAAACCATTCCACTATATGGAACAACTCGATGAAAGAAGTTAAATTTAAAACGTCAGTTCGATGAACCGGAGACTACAATTTAACAGGGTGGTACGTGCGGTTCGATGTAACAGATGTCAGTGAGAAGAAATGTGAAAATGTTAGTTTATAAAGCCATGGAACATAGCAACTGACTTGTTCTTCTCTCCTGAGAAACAATCTTGAGTGTGACATTAAGCCAAATCCCCCTCTCCCCCACCCACTCTCTTCTCTGCTGTAGTGTAGCCCTCTCTGTTGAAACAATCTATCATAATCAGTTATGTAATTACCTGTTACGCGTTTGGCCGCTCTTTTGTATATTTTCTAAGTTGTTAACAAATTTATTTTGATAAAGAACACACAGTCGATCCATATTCATGCAAGAGATTGGTATAGGCCCATGCCTTTTTATTATCGGAGGTAAAAAAAATTCGCAACATACATGTACCTAACAACCGATTTTACTTTTTGACTGACATATTCTATGTGTTTATCCCATGTCAGCTTTTCAGAGATATGTATACAATGTTAAGTTTCACCGGGTTCAGCTTCTAATACTTTCCTACCGAGTGAGTACTGTCGTTTATTTCTTTGTATAGACATATGTCGTCTGCATATACAGGCGCATTTTACAGGTCAAACTGTCATGGCTGTAGGTGATAAACAGCAACGGTCCAAGTATTTTCCCTGTGGCTCTGCCGAAACATTGCACAAAAAATCTCAAGTCTAGATGTTATCATATAATTGTTATCAATACAGTATTTCTCCCATTCTGTTACACAGAGGAACATAGTGCACTTAAAGAATGTATTTCAATGCGCATTATATACCTGGGCGTATCTCATATAAATTGATTCATATTTGAAGTATATTCAAAATAAGTAGATGAACACTGAATAATAATGTGCCAGCTTATACAATTTCCATTGGTGATGTTTCTTTCCCATACATAACGTGCAGAGAAATTGCGCTGTCAGAGCAACCATGCATAGTACAGACCTCTATGTGGAATTACATATTAAATGATTCATTTACAATCTGATTCATTATCCTTCTTATTAACGCATATATGTATTCACAGAGAAGAATTTTGTTACCATAGAGAAGCAATCTATATTACAAACATGTACTACAAGATGTTTTCCATTGTATACACCACCGTTTCAAAGCATGCGCAAAATTAGATGAAATAACAGATAAAATGCAAAAATTACGAAATATCTCATGTGGCCGATATCTTGAATTACCATGATACTCTGCTCTAGATTGTAAAAATATGCTGAGATTAACTATAATTGATCAACTATACACAGAGACAGTTTTATCTCTCACATGTGTTCTGATGAAGAATGTATTTTCATCCCAAACCCCCATCTTTTTTTCCGTTGCTACCATGGTAAACATGGAAACAAGGCTAAAAATTATATTGGTCACCATCACCGGTAACTCAAACATCACTCTTCGTGATCACTATATATTGGTCTATCAATTAAAATAAGTTTGGCTTGTTCTTTTCTGGGGAGTGATACACCCTATTTTATCTCTTTTTCGACTCCGGCCGCTCGACTATAAAGTATCACACTCATTTCAGAGATCCAATTGACCCCTGACCGCAGTCGAATGCACTAGCACAGTCCGAAGAATATTAGACAGCTTTTCGGTGTGGTCTCCGGAGCGGATTGAAACAATCTACTGGCGAAGCTGTCCTGACGTTTCGATTGGTCAATTCTCGATGAGAAAAGGGGACCTTCCAAACAGCACCGGGATTTAGGGGGAGAGGCAACTGAGTGACAAACCGCAGGTTCATTGTTTTATTCGCTAACTAGCTTGAAATACCAGAAAGGCTGCATGCCATAACAACATATACCTTTATAGCATATCTAGAACAATTAACTGGAACACGGCGCTTTGGTTTGCGTTCAGCGACAAAGCTATACAGTCGACATATGATCGCCCAACAAGCTGTCCCCCCTACACAGTTAGTAATAGCGTCCATTGCATCACACACTACGGCAGTTCCATACGCATGGACTATATTCATGCGAAACTCAAACAAAAATCAACAACATAAACTCGTTATCAGTGAAGGAGATATTTTGTTAATAAATAATGAGGCTATTACACTGATAGAAGAAGGTTTGTATTGGCGGAGTAATCTCAATCTGAGAGCTTGTTTGGAGTTGGCTATAGTATATGCGTATACTAGTTTGGTAGATCTGAACCACACATAATATATCTACCCGCCCAGTTACCTGTTAAGATGCCCATTACCTATTCGCCTCCTAGCGGTGGATTGTGCAACTAACGATACCATCATGTGGGTATTGTCTCGTAGTATATATGTACCAAATTTGGTGGCTCTATACCACTTGCAATGGTGTCTATCAGCTCAGTTACTTTTTCAGATTCCAGTTACCCATTCGCCCCCTTGTGGTGAATCGTGAAACTAATGACACCTTCGTGTAGGTATTGGCTCGTAATATATATATGTACCATTAAATTTGGGGCACTAAACCACTCGCAAGGGTGTCTACCATCCCAAATACTTATTCAAATGCCAGTTACCTATTCGCCCCTTAGCCGTGGATCGTGGAACGAACGGTACCATCATGTACATTGTAGGTATTGTCTCGTACAAAATGTGTACCAAGTGTGGTGGCTCTAAAGAACATGCAAGGATGTCTACCAGCCCAGTTACTTTATTCAGATGCCAGTTACCTATCCGCCTCCTTGTGATGGATCGTGGAAATAATGGCACCATCATGTAGATAGTGTATCCTAGTATATATGTACATTGTACAAAGTCTGGTGGCAAAAACCATGTCAAAATGTGTCTACCATCCCAGTTACTTATTCAGATGCCAGTTCCCTATTCGCCGCATAGCGGTGGATCGTGGAACTAACGGTACGATCAGGTACGTATTGTCTCGTGGTATATGTGTAGCAAGTTTGGTGGCTCTAAACCCCTTGCAAGGGTGTCTACCATCCCAGTTACTTATTCAGATGCCAGTTCACAATTCGACCCCTGTGTACCAAGTTTGGTGACTGTAAACCACATGCAAGGGTGTCTACAGACGCTATAATACCTTGAATCGTGATGCAAAAAAACCCCAAGAACTGTGAATCGTGAACTGGCATGTAGCTTCACAACCGAATAGTGAGCTGTGAACGGTGAACTGGCAGCTAACTTCCCGAACATAATCCTGCCAATATTATGATGGACACAGCCCAAGTCAGAATCATCGGTGATTTTCATCAAAAATCACCAGAAATTCCCAACAGAATTCGGTCAGCTCAGAACTTGCTGGTAACAGTTCCCTAATGCACCTTCATGCAAAAAACCCCCAAGGTTCTAATGTCAACGGTTCTCCTTATTTTGCCGACGAAAGGATTCAGATGGACTCACTCACTCACTCACTTACTGACAACCCGACAATTTGCAGATGGTAGCCTACTTCGTAGGAATAACCTTCCATCTCAGGAGCTAGAGTGATGGCTTGGTGCAGATTTTCCGACTTTCCCGGGTAAATCTGCATGCAAATATCTGTATCATGTAGAGCATTAATAAAATAAATCTTAACAAATCGTTCTTGCCGATGAGAGCACATATCCTGATAGGCTGAGACTGATAACTTCCGTGTACTTAACCTAATTCCCTTAGGTTTTTCCTGCGGCTCTCGTCGCCGTCCCCTCAGTTCTGTCAGATAGTTCTTTTTGTTCTCCAGGTCCGAAACGTTGACTCAACACTGCCTCATTTCGGTTGAAATATTGTATTTCTGCATCTGTAAGGGTCCCTGAAGGTGTACAAACAAGTAAGCTGCATTTTTTATCTCCGTCGATTAGACGGAGGTCTAGGAATGCAACGTGAAATCTCCCGCCAAATAATTGTCATATGGGGAACCCACGATTCATGTGATTTCCAATAGGGTTTACTGTGGTTCCCGACGAAATTTTGACTTCCTGTTTGGACACAATTGAAATAATGGGGTTCCCCATTGTAATGCATTTCAATGGGCCTTGCTTCTGTAGTCGGGTTCCACCTCCCATCCACCGGGAGATTTAACATTGCGGCCCTCCAGCTTGTAGTTGTAGAGATGGACAATGCGATTTTTTGCCGTTTTTCTGGTAAGTTTATTGTCGCCATTTGATGTCAGTACAACTCAATGATTCATAGTACACCACCCGTCATTTCTATATATCGTAACGTATTTGTCGGCTGATGACTTATGTCGAAGCGAACCAAATAGTGCAAGTTGTTGTTGTTGCATATCAAACTGACTGAGTGACTGACTGAAAGACAACAGCACAATCGACGATGCCCTGATTTTTCTGATACTTTTTTTCTTTCAGTTGATGATATCCACCAGCCTGGTTGTTTAAAAACAGTTATTCTAAATTTTGCTGATAAATTATATTTCCGGGGGGGGGGCTATTTATCTTGGCATTTGGCAGTTGAACTTGAATAATGGTTTGATTTTGCAGAAGCACCAAATTGATCTACCTGCGTGAGTCTGTAAACTTATTTAATAAAGCTGATAAATAATATACATATACTTTTCGTTTCATTTATCCTAACAGTTTAGTGGCATCCACATTGTGTGCTGTGACAGGGGCGGCGGAAGCGGGGGGGGCAGGGGGGCTGCAGCCCCCTCAGTTTAGAGAGGGTGGGGGCTCAGCCCCCCCCCAGTTTCAACAAAAGCTGGGTGACTTTCATTATTTTGGTCCTAATGTGACCAGATATATAGGCCGGTTTTTTCCCCGCGGCGCTACGCGCCGCCCTGTAGGCTAGGTTTTCACGGAGCGGTGACTTTGCACTGTAGGGGCACGTTGCTGTTTGGTTTAAAGTGCTCTGATTTGCTCATTCTTCTGTTCCGTTTGCAATGACCAATAACTGTTTTAGATGTTAATTTACATAGAAATTGCATTAGCTTTATTGGACGATTAGCTGATTATCAAATTTAGAAATCAAAATTGCGTTCATATTATTTCTTTTTTGTGTTCACATATTCCTCTTCAACGCGTCATCGCCGTCCCAGAGAAGTTACGGAAGTTGGGAAAGAATACGACTTTCCGAAAAACAACCAAACGTCGTTGTTTGTTACCCCAAAAAATCAACAAATCAGTTTTTCTTATAAATAACCAAAAAGCATAAATACAAACCCGATGTCTGGGCGAATATGTTTTATTATTGTGGTCCTAAAGATGACCAGATATGCAGGTGTTCATTCCTGGCGACAGAAGCGCCGACGGATATATTGGGATTGGTATCATTTTGTACTGGACAAATAAGGCAATGAGACAATGAAAATGTGGTTCTGCTTAAAATGCTGTGCTTTGCTGATACGTGTTATTCCGTTCGCTATGACGAATCGTGACTGCTACATATGGTAATTTGCATGGAATTGCATATGCGTCATCCAACGATTAGCTGATTTATAAAAGTTCAAAATCAAGCTCAAGCTTAGTTTTATATTATTTCTTTTTGTGTTCATACTTTTCTCTCCAAACGTGTCAGCGCTCTCTAAAAAATACTTTTCTTACATTCCAAAGTTATCAACTCAATTTTTCTTTTAAATGATCGACGAGAAAAATCACAAAAAACAATCTCAAAATGCAGTTGATTATATAGTGATGATATGTCGTTTTATATGCCGGAAATCGGCCAGGATGCGTCTATAGCCATCTACATGTAGAAGCGCGGAGCTTCCGGGGCCTAGGCGACCCCGGGACCCTCGCCTAAAGTGCCATGATAGTCGAGCCCCCCAGTTTTTGGGAGCTTCCGCCGCCGGTGTGTGACACTTGTTGATGAAGAATAATTTGCTTGTTAAAACCTGATAATATTCTGAAAACTTATTCTGAATTTTTATTGTAGCTGAAACAAAGGAGTGTCTACATTCCACATGTAGGCCTACATTATTGAGATTTTTGACTGATAGCATGGATGGAACCTTTCACAATTTTTTTTTTTTTTTTTTTTTTTTAGATTTAAGCCCTGGACATACCACTGGGCATTTATTTGACATACGATCACATTTCACATGCCTTGTTCAGCCCCGTGATCTGGAACCAAACAGACACTATCACTAGATGAAATAAGGAGATCATTATATACATTTCAGGTTTTACCGATGCCAAATGACTTGAACAGAAGACAATTAGACAAAAAGAAAATCAATTAATATATCAATAAATAATAAATTACATAGAAAATTTTCTTGTCTTTGCAAGGGGGACATCAGACACACTGACAACACAGACCATTCATTCAAATTTCGCCCTCCATTGGGGAGGCAGAAATATTCCTCAAACCTCAGTATACATATTCTCTTTCGTGATCTAATTTCCGTTTGTCAAAATATTGCTCCATAGAGAAGTTATTGATACAGACAGTCCTGTTCTAGATTGTGATATACTGGATTATTATCATGCTCATGCCACTAACATGAACTCCAAGCCAACCAGTGGTCAAGATCCATCATCGTTCTTCAGAATTCATATTATTGATCACTCATAGATTGGATTAAGTTCTCATAGTACTCAGTTCTCATTTCATACTTTTGCAAATTCTTGTAACATGGTCAGGTTCCAGTTGTATTAAGTACACGTATGAAAGGTGCGAACTGGTATGATGGATTTCATCTTGTTGTGTATGACGAACGAATGAAATATAATGAAGGCCATAAACATTTTCAATGAAGTGAGTTTTGATATTAAATATGTATACCATTGATTCCAACTTCCAGGTCATGGATTCAGCACTTCTGATATCAGATGCAACAGGACTGTTACACAATGTTACCCCCCCCCCCCCCACAATGTAGAGGTGGAATACCTTTGATATTCTACATTGTACCTCGATAGAGGAAATCATGGTTCGAGTGTCCTTGAAGGAATGTTAGTATTTCAAAACCTGTAGTTATTCTTTTTTCTTGAAAATTGAATAACTACAGGTTTTGAAAATTAGGGGTCAAAAGTTAACTGGGTTAACTAATAACAGCTGGCAAATCTTCAGTGCAGCCCATTCCATACAGAGGGTGCCGGTAGCGGCATACTCTGATTCCGGCTGTTACATGTCTTTAGGGTATCAAAAACCAGTTGTTCAGTACTGCAGGTTGGTCACTTTAGTGATTCAGGAGAACTGGCTTAAGTGACACTGGGAATCAGTGTCACCTAAGCCAGTTCTCCTGAATCACTAAAGTGACCAACCTGCAGTACTGAACAACTGGTTTTTGATACCCTAAAGACATGTAACCGCTCCCGCCGTCTAAGGATAGCACTACCTAGTCCACGATCCACCTGCAGCTCCTGATAGGTAACTCTTACTCTATCCTGCAGTGCCGTCTAAGCAATCCTGGCATCTCCCTATGGTCGGGCTACTCAATCATAGGATACATCTCTCAGTATTACACAACATCGATAGTAGATTTACAAGACAAAACCTGGTCCACCTGCAGTACTTAAGGTACCTGTACTGCAGTTTCATCTCCGGAAACAGGCATATCTTGGTTCGAATATCCTTTAAAGGATATTAACTATTCAAATTGGAATATAACTATACCAAAGTAAACTAATGCGGATTTTATTATTCTGTTGGTTTCGTAATAGTTAAAATGAAGTATCCTTAAGGATATTTATCAATATAACAGCTTCTAATTTGATAGACAAGTATCCTGCAGGATAGTACCACTTAAGTATCTTTAAGGATATGTGACATTCCTACGTATCTAGTATCCCTAAGGATATATGGTATCCTGACTTCTTGGGTATCCTTAAGGATATATGGTATCCTGACTTCTTGGGTATCCTTAAGGATATATGGTATCCTGACTTCTTGGGTATCCTTAAGGATATATAACCAAACTTCTTTTGTATCCTTAAGGATAAATGACCTGCCATCTATAGTATTCTGATGGATATATATCCTGACATCTATATCCTGAAGGATATATGACCTGACATCTATGGTATCCTGAAGGATATATGACTTGACATCTATGGTATCCTGAAGGATATGCCCTGACATCTATAGTATCCTGAAGGATATATATATCCTGACATCTATGGTATCATTCCATTCACCACTGTAGGATACCTCAACATGAAGGATATTCACTTTGGTAAACACCATCCTGAAGGATACCACATGTCAGCTATTTTCGTTATAAGTTGTAGGATGACATATATATATATATTTGTATGTCTGTAATCTCTTGCCGTGGCAAGTTGACCATACCTCGTCAAGAACAAGGGGCAGAATGCACAGATCTTACCTTACATGAACTTCATATAGGCCGCCAGATGATGTAGAGATCACATGGCTTACGTACCGTGATTTCATTGGCAGAGCCAATCAGAATTCAAACACTGGCGTTTGACAGCTTTACAAGGCCATATTTTAGTAAAGAACAAGACCTCAAAATATGAATAATCTCTAATTTTAGAAAAATAATTAGTATGGAAACATAAGTTACATAATCCCCAACATTTATTGATATAAATATAGGAGCACACGAATGCGTAATTTGAATCCGAAATACTAATCGAGCGCACAGAGCTAGTTCCAACGAAGTGTCCGTGGACGAAACAATGTGACAAAACTACACGTCTAAGAAAGAAATAAAGGAAAACCATACTTCCTCATCGACATTTCCAGGTAAAGTGCAACCTCCGCTTTCACAGTACATATTCATTTAAGAGCTAAAATTATTACAGACGCAGTAATCGATCATAACCAGACAAAACGAAAACTGGCACCGCGGTAACACCACTAATGTTAACTCGGCCGAAACGGACATACCACTTTACATATGAGCAAAATTTATGCATATCTAACGTATTTGACAAAGTCAATGTATCGAAATTTCGTCGTACTACTCTATTCCATACTCCAATATTTCAAGCACGTGAAATCAAACAAAAATTATTTGCGGGGAATGTGACTTCCACATCCCTAGCTGGACATGCTAGTGGGGAACCCTCAATCTCAGGTTAATTACCATTGGTGAAGTTAACGTCCAACAAATGCAAAATTGAGCTTGGCATCCGGCCCTATGTTATTCAGTGATGTATTCCCCTACGGACCCTGTTGCCTCGACGGAGGTCTTTGCGCTCATCCAGCGCTTGTTTCCATCAGTTTCGGTGATCAGCACCGAAGGTATTCGCTTACAGTGATTGGTATTCAACTTTATTACGGTATATACATTAGTTACAACAGCGGCTGTCTCTCATTTCGCAGACAATATTCTTGACCGGTAGTATTCATGCACTCGAGTGTCACTGAAGCTAAAAACTATAAATGTAGATTTTGAAGGGTCAGTGGAACAACGAAAGGAATAACGTTAACTGACTACTTCAATTCCATCTTTTTCCCTGCTTTCTTAACCTGGTCTCGGGCTGTCTAAGTATCGACACTCAAGTCATATAAATACGCTAATAGTAGATAACATACGAATTACCAACAAAGTCAATGATAATTGGTTCCTCCGAGACAGATATAAGCATTAAAAACAGCAAAATTGATGAGTGTTTGAACGTATAGTAGATTTAATACAGTAGAGATCAAACGGGATGGTTACCAGAATTTCAATTAATGCACCGCCGAGATAATCTACATTATTTGGATTTCTTTTATATTCTCTAGGAAACGATTGATTGTCCCACGTCCCAGTTTAAGGAATGGATGGAGTATTTAAGGAGATAAGTCTACATCGATTTTAGGGCCTCCCCGTCACATTACTGAAGCCGAAACGACTTCAACACCAACCATTTGTCTGAAGACGCAAAATTGACTCGATTCTTCTCCTCCGGCATAGCAATACTGATCTGATAAACTAGACACAACGGTATTTGAGTATTTGCATGCAATGAGTTCGCGATTCCTGGTACACTGCTAAGTTGAAAATGGACGATAATTTTTGGATGAAAAATATGCATGATTTCCACATCGCCTAAACGATTTCGTGAAAATATGGTACCGGTAGATGTTTTTTCAAGAAATGTAGAATGGGTCACAAAGAATCGGGTACAAGTCTCTACCTTGAGCATTTCAGCTAATCATTGGAGTGTCGAAGCCTTGTCTACAAACTGGATATAATCTCCATCACATGTATTCAAATTTGAATGCAGCGATTTGGGTTATCTCTGAAAAGAATTTCATTCGCTCATTAATCCAAGCTAAGCAAGTTAGTTCTATATTGGTCACAATGTGTTTGCAAACCAGACCGTTTTGTACCTGCGCAGAGTGGATTCATACCAGTACGTTAGTTACCATACAGCTGGAATCCTATAATAAAGGTATTATTGGTTCACCATATTTATGTTAGCACATCTCTGTCGTGATAGTAAAATCGCAAAAGGGCATACATATGACGTATAAATATTGGCCATGTGTAAGTGTGACTACTTCAGTCAACGTCTCAAAGAATTCCTGCAAAAACTCGTTCGACGAAGACTATCTGCAATGGTCTGCTAAACATAACAGCCAATGAACGGACGTCGTCATCTTCGTGGGATATCGATATACATATCGTTTACTGGATAAACAATGCGTTCGATATTGTCTGATGTCTGTTCTGAAATGACGTCAAAATAAACACTACGTTCTTCAGATATGAACATCTCATCTCAACACAGGCAAAGGGGATGAAATATAAGACACCTTGGTTAGCTTAAAATTTTCGCAAATGTGTGCATATTCGGAGAGGTCATGAAGTCAGAAAAGTATACGATTCGAAAATACTAATAATAACAACAATTTAGTACTCTTCGCATTAGATTTGGCGACAAACAGCTGGCGTATTTTCGTTGTTGTGGTTTTTTTTTTATGTGTTATACTTTAACTGCTACAGCCAAAAACGTCAGCTGTTACAGAATATCAATTCACAAATATATTCCTGACGAAAGATATAATTACATGTGCCTACTTAGCTCTCCTTGAAGTTAAAGCATATAATATAGATTTGCGGCGGAATACATGTAGAAGGAAAACGTTTTAACGTTGAATTGGAGAGATTTGCAAGAGGTGGGAAAAGTTGACGTCTGGCGAATAAAATGCATCCATATTACTCTATGTTCTCTCCTTAAGATGTCTAATACTATTACGATACTGTACTAGCCCAATTCTTCAATTTCCCTGCTCTCATAAAATTGCCTCTTACTGTCTAACTAACGCCGATTGTATGTCCTCTCCATCGCAATGCTAGAATACGAAACGACCGAAACGGCAACTATTTGTCTCGAGCGCAAAATTAATTTCAATTTTCTCCATCCAGCCTAAAAGAACTGATCTGATCAACTGCTTTGGACCGAGGATATAGCGTAGACGCAGTGGTATCAGAGTAACTGCGGGCTAGAGGCTCATGAATCTTAATACATTATATGGAATTGGAACGGTATAAATTGTTGACGAAAACCACTTTATATCCACATCTCCTAAGAGATTGTGTTAACTTTCGTTTATCGAAAGTCAACCGATATATCCCACAAAACCTACATGTACATACAAATGAGCATTCATACCCAGTGAGAATGAATGACTGTGGATAGCAGCTAATAATTCAGCTATCTGATCGAAAAACTCAATTTACACATGATCTTTATAGCCTACCTACACTAGCTTCTCCCTATCATTTAACATGCGATTTCGGCGCTTATCTCTATTTTCAGAATGATGAGAGACTCATTTTCTTGTGGGTAATTTCAATCAATTACACGCGGTAAAAATATAAGCAAAGCGAATGTTTTTCCCCGACTATCGAAGGGCTAGAGAGGGATCATTGTATTGGGATCCGTTCGTCCGTCCGATTTTGTTTCCAGACAATAACTTTTGTAATCCCGAACAGATTCTTTTCGAATATGGTATGTTGGTACTTTGCCTCAACTTGCTCGGGATGCTTTTCACGCTGATCCGCCCTCAGGTATCGTCACCTGTGGGCCGAGTCAAAACTTTGTTCCCGGACAATAACTTCTTAGAACCCGAAATGATTTTGTCGCTGTTCATAATGGCTGTTTAAATCACGCAATGAACGAAATATATATATTCACCTTCACTGGATTTGAAGGAAAGTACAGATAGCCCTAACGGCACATCGAATTTAGACATATATCTAATATAAATAAAGCGGGACTTGTCTCGCGCCGACATTACGACAAAAGAGACGATTACAATGTCAACATCGTGAACTATCCCTTTCTGGACAGCAATATTTCAGTGGGACCTGAATATGGCAATACTTACCTCGGCAAGCAGCATTTGCTAGATCCTGTGTTATATGTGACGATTTCAATTAACGTCGCAAAACTTTGTTGCAGAAACTTATAAAACAGCGCTAATCACCAAGAGCTTCCACCCAAAGTTTCTCAAATTTGGCGATACATATCGCATGCTGCTAACAAAATACGAGCGTAGCGTGCAAGATATATGGCGTTATGTTTCGTAACGTGTGTCTAATTCCGCTTACCCCGGGGCTAGGGGCCGTATGAACCCAAAGTGCTCATATGAACAGTCACAATCAAAGCCTGACTGAGATACATCAGTCTCTAGATAACGACTTCACAACGAATAATATGGATTAAGAATACTGATCAGTGATACGGATTTGATATTTTTGAAACATCATGATGTCTTGCCGGCGTCATTGAAAACTGTTGTTGACCGCTTCTCTCTTGCAGGAAACTAGCCTATGTTTATATATACTATGATTGTCCTTTTGAATTTGGTGATAATACTGTTATATTGAATATGGAATAGGCCTTTGGATTATGAACGCGAATATTCTTTACTGGACGACGGCTGGATTATAAATGACGGACCAGACGCTTGTAATTTACTTTATTAGAAGACCGAGTGCTAAATATGCTGAATGAAATTTTAATTCTAAAAAGGTTGAAGAGATACCGGTGTTCAGAGATTTTTTGCGAATGGATGAATGAAATTGTTAATCCGCAGATTTCCATCTGTGTTGATTCCGTATTTGCATTGAAGGTCTATAGAGATGGGAGACCTAGTAAAATAAACAAACCGCACTCTTTGAACTCAAATATAGCCTTTACTAAACATGCGGAATATAAATTTACTATATTTTAATTCTAAAAAAGTTGCAGAGATATCGGTGTTCAGAGATTTACTGCGAATGGATGATAGTGTAGTCATCAAGAGATACACCCTGTGTGTGGAGAAGCTCCAGCGCTATGACAGCATTTCACTTCGAACTTTTCATATTGCCACTCTGTGTTAAATTATACATATTATGAAAGTCCGGTTTGAAATAACTTTAAATTTTAGAAATATAGCTACCACATCAATAGGTCACTGATGAGGATTCAGTCAAGAATGTATTCACGTTATATAAAATTGAAACGACTGAATGTGCAATGAGCATTATACAGAAGATATCTCAAATTATTCCCCATTATGTGTTGGTGGTTGCTTTTCTGAGGGACATGGTAGTACACATAAAAGTAATCAAGATAAACTACGAAGTATCGCCCTTGAACCGCAGAGCTTGACATCCTCGTATATATCCCGGAGTAGATATGTAAATGCACAAGTTTATTGATATAATAATGGAACATAAATTTAGTCCAGCTATCTTCTGTAACAGTTGTTTGATAAAGCACACCGAAAATATAATTGAGATTCACAAACCCATCCAAGTTGAACACATGGTAATATTTATTTCATCATGAACAGTGGAGAGAGTTTACGAAACCTTCGTCGATTTGATTGATGTATGGCTTTAATGACCGTTGATTACTGGAAACACGACAGCATTTCCTATACACATCAGATCACCAAGTTTGATATCCATTTACCAGCACTTGGTCCACATTGATCACTCAGCAAATGGAACACACTTAGCAGCATCGGTCTACATCTGCCAGCATCCATTCCGAGTAGTATTCACCTCATATAGGTACATACTCTAGTTCATACACTTTACGAAAACATACGAAAACGGATGTGCAGTGGTCTGGTAAATTTAACAGCCAATGGACAGATAACGAAGTAGACGGATTCGCCGCCTTCGCGAAATTTCGTTATATTTCTATAGCAAGCGTCAAATCCGACATTCAATATTCAACAGTCGTCCATACAATAATTTCTGAGTCTTTAATCGAAAGACCTGTTTCGTATGACAGCAACACTTCCAAAAGTGTATAAAATAATATGGGTTTCTTACAAGAAAGAAGCGGTCAACAGTTTTCACTGATGTCAGCAAGACATTAAGAAAAATAATGACAAAATAAAATCTTAATAACTGACAATTATTCTTTATCCAAATGAATGCCAAGTCGTTTTCAGAGATATATCTCAGTCACTCGTTGATTGTACCTGCTCATTTGAACCCATGGAGATAAAATGATATTCAATGGCCCCTAGCCTTGGTTTAAGCGAACTTAGACAGAAAACTGAATACAGGCTTCTGGCTTGACAAGTGTCTTTAGTGATACTATGTGGCGTTGATTAAAATTGCCACAGCCTGCACATGATCTAGCAAATGCTACCAGGCAGTATATGTATACGCCGTATTATGTATGTCCTTCTGGAATATTGCTCTCCAGAAGAGACCACGTCGGGCATAACAGGGTAGTTTTTCTGGGTTTACCAGGCTTACCCCATGTTGAGGCGTTTACTCCATCAGCCGTTCTCGATGATCATCCATTAACATCAGATGAGTTATTTGTTTGAGCTGATCTGTCATCACAGCTCCCGAGCTAGCGTATCTAGTTCCGCTTAAGCCGATGCTAGGAGCCGCGAGGATACCACATAGTCTCCATATGAACAGCTGCAATATAAGCGCGGCAGAGATACTAAGGCTATGCCCGAGAATTCATCGTATTCTCGGGTCTGAATGTCAGGTGCCGAGGAAAGCTTGCCTGTAGAGTCTGCTCATATGGCTGCTCTTTAGTGGCCAGACGTCGTTAATTTTCCCCACCTCTTGCATATCGCTCTAATGTAAAAAGGCTGACAGGCAATTTAGTGCACTCAGACAAATATCGCGATATTTAGTCATCAAATCAAACGATGGATTTTCAAAGTATTTATATTTACAAATATTAATTATTGTCCGTTAATTTGGTTAAATAGGAATAAAACTGATATGGCGAGGACAGAAAAAATACAAGAGAGGGCGCTGAGCATGATGTATAATGATCTCATCAGTGGCGCTGGCGTTCCACTGGTACTTGACCGATGAAAAAGACTCCTAGTGAGAGAAATTATTAAGTCACTTCATGAAGCCACCCACTCGGTCGTATATTCCAGGATCTATTCAAGGAAAAAACTGTCTCATATGGTATCCGTAAATGTAGTAATTTAGAGCAGCCTAGGTGTAATACTACCACTTATGAAATAAATTCATTTAGCTATCTTGGATGTAAATGTGGAATTATAAGCCTCTGGTTCGTCGTTATTATTCAGCCGTCGTCCATTAAAGAATACCTACGTCCATAATCCAAAGACCTATTCCATATTCCATAGAGAATGATGTATCTCAGTCACGCTTTGATTGTGACTGTTCATATGAACATCATGAGGTAAAATCTCTTACCTAACATCATCAAATAAGCTGCCTCATTCACGTGAGGGAATTCAAAAGTATGGCAGAGTCGTATCCGTTTTAACACCACATGTGATCATGTTCTTATAGTGCAATTTGAATCCGCTTTAAGAGCACGTGTGATAATGTTATTATAGTGAGATTTGAATCGGATTATATCTTGTATATCTTTATATATTGTATATATTTTAACTGATTATTGTAAATTCGTTTATGTTATCCTATAGTTTTAATATATTTCTCCATTAGAAAATATCGATAATAATAGCTTTTATTCGGTTAAAATAAATAGCAAAAATAAATAAAAATACTTTTGGCATACATGTACATAATAGATCTATGTGAATGTGTATGTTCCATGTGAAGGAGAAGAAAACATGTGACTAATGTATACACGGAACGAAATATCCATCTCCCTCGTATCCAAAAATGTAAGCAAATATTTTTTGCAATTTTTTACCGCCGATCTATCCATATCGAAACATAACAAAATTGGAGCCGATGGACAGATTATGTAAGTGCCGCCATTACAAGGGCTTACGTCAATTTTCACCAATCAGAAATGCCGAAAACATATTGTGCACATCGCTGCGTGACGTCAGCCGGGCTCATACTCACTTCCGCCCTGTACGTTAAAGGTGAACTGAAAAGCTTTCCAATGTTCTGTTAAAATGTCCTAAAACAAGAACTTCTATAGTTGTTACAATTATGTGTGGTAATAGTTCTGCGGGTTATTGTTTTATTTTGGGTATATGAGAAGTCAAAACTTATACCGAGAGCCAGAACTTTTAAAAACGTCCTCGTTCATTCATCCGACGTAGCATGACGTCACATTTGAATAAAACTTGAATGAAGGGGGCCACTATAACGTCATAACGTTCTACAAACCAAGAAAGACAAGCGATGCAAGTTTTCAAGACGGATTTATAACAGGATAACTTAAATATTGTTAATAGTACAATTTTGCCAACTATATTTGCCCCCAAAACGTATAAAAGTTATGTCACATAAGACAAGATGTATATAAGCAACAATTTAGATAAAATTAAAAGCTTTGCAGTTCACCTTTAAGGCATGAGAAGCTCTTGGGACTGCAGGTTTATATTTTGTATACTATTATAATTTGATAGTGGCAGTGTGCTAATACACTAGTGTGCTGTGTGCCGCAGTGCCGTTTGGCTGAACTGGGAATCCAAAACTTCCAAAGACCGTGACATTTCATCGGTTCCCAATGTTGAAACCAGATGTACTGAAACAGTGGGTGCATCACGTCGGTCGGCAGGATTTTACTTCAAACGCATCAGAGAAGAACTTTCGCACAGTGAGGCTGATGCAACACACCGGAGTGAGTTTATTAGTCTTCCAAAACTATTTCAGTTATATCACGACGTTCGGTCCCTATTCCTGTCAAATTGTAATCATTCCAATGAAGGAAGGCTTGGTTTGTAATATATCTCCATGCAATGTCATTATATTTTCGCCTTCCCCGTTAGAGAGCGGCGAGGTCCGGATGACGTCACACGCTCAGACGACCCGAGGCAAAATGGCGGCACCCTTGAAAGACCACGATGCGCAGGTTGAACGCCGATTTAATCGGCTAGAAAATATCGCAAAAAATATTTGTTTACATTTTTGGATACGGGGGAGATCTTTCATTCAGTGTATACGTTAGTCACATATTTTCTTCTCCTTTAAAAGAGAGAATATCCTGAAAATCTGACATTTTAACCTCATTGTTGTATGAATGAAAGAATGAATGTAAGAAATAATATGGAATTCCAACGGAATTTTAGGGTTCAGTCAAAATGTTCAATCAGCATGTTATCTTAAAAAAAACTTAACGTGGTACACTTTCAATTTCTTTGCTTATATTTTTACCACATGTATTACTGATTGAACTTAGCCTCGGAAATGGGTCATTTACATTGCCGATTTATGTAGATGGCTATTTTACTATTACTATGGCTTAGAATCAAGGAAATAAGCCAGTAGTATACAAAGGCTATTTAATGTTAAGTTTGGACGAGTGCACAGGTGTTTTTGCGCAGGTATGACGTCACTTTGGGAAGGTGATAGGGAGGTGTGCGCAGGAGTGTTCTGCGCAAGTATGACGTCATTTCCAGTTTGCGTGAATCGGGCGTGACCTTGGGGATATATTCCTCCGCGGTGATGCGGTCTGGCGGTGATGTGGTCTGCCTCCGCGGACAGAAAGTAGCCCCAAATACGTGGGATTTCGTGAGAATGTTCGGCAATCTTCAGGGGCGATAGGGCCTCCTTGTGGACTGATTGGATCGAGTGAGGTGTCAAAGTGAAGCGCCAGGGCCATTCAGTCATGGGTGGGTGCATGTCAAATTAGGATTTGTCCCGAAAATATAAAAAGCGGAACATGGACTTTACCCTTACAATAGGGGAAAACTCCTATCAACTCTATGCCAAAGGGCTAATATCGGTCACTGGCTTATCGGGGCCTGCTGAGAGAGTTAGGGTGGGGGAGTGGGTGTATGTAAATTTAGGATTTGTCCCGAAAATATCAAAAGCGGAACACGGACTTTACCCCTACAATAGGGGAAAACTCCTATCAACCCTATCCCAAAGGGCTAATATCGGTCCCCGGGCTTATCGGGGTCTGCCTATCAAGTCAATCGGGTGGGTGCATGTAAAATGAGGATTTGTCCCCCGAAAATATAAAAAGCGGAACTCGAACTTTACCCCTAAAATAGAGGAAAACTCCTATCACTATCAACCCTATCCAAAACGGCGAATATCGATCCCCCGGGCTTATCGGGGCCTGCCGAGAGAGGCAGGGTGGGTGTATGTAAAATCAGGATTTGTCCCCCGAAAATATAAAAAGCGGAACACGGGCTTTAACCCTACAATAGGGGAAAACTCCTATCAACCCTGTCTAGTGGGCGCTAATATCGGTTTCCGTGCTAATCGGGGTCTGTGCACGGGTGGGTGCATGTAAAATTAGGGTAATCGTCTTACATACGGTTTTCTTCCATGTAGGTCACTGCGCAGGTCACGTGGTTTGGTGGGTCTACGCAAGTGTGTGACGTCACTTCCGGTTTTCAGAATGACCAAAAAAAGAATTACCTCCGAACACAGAAGAGTTCCAATATTTCCTTAGAACTTAGACGTATGGTCCGGATTTTTTATCCGGGTTTTCCCCGGCCCGGCCTGGCCGCACGCCTGCGTGGGTTATCCGGTCGCACGACTGCGCGGCATCACCGGAAGTGCGCGGGTGAATTTCGGGTCAAAAGGTCAAATGGTCCCCCTTCCGGGAATATTCGGCGCTCTCCGGGTCAATAGATAGCCTTTATCCGCCATCCCGAAGCACCCATGGAGTGCACAGAGTCCCCCACAATACCGCCAGCACTATGCCCATGTTAAATGGGCAGTGGTGGAACCTTCAGTTTTCCCCAGAACCGTATTGGCACGAAAAAATACATGAAACCATGGAACTTATAGTAATAAACATAATCTATAGGTGTTGGACGAATATCCACTCGCCGTCTTCCTGGTATTTACCCACACCTCGAACCTCTATAGTTTTTTCACTCCACCTGTTGCTCTTGTAACTTGTAACTCTTCGTCAAAAAATTTGTGCTGGAATGCCCGCTCTTAACCTAGACCAAAACATGTACTTGGTCTGTGGGCTGATTTCATTGGCTCTCCATTTTACTGCAGTGCTCTTGCATTGTTTTCTGGACATGGATTGGTTACATTTGGCCGCATCCTAGGCCACTGATTGGCTACTTTCTCAACGGTGTTCAAGGCCAGTTTGACTGAATCCCACATGTCTGTTATAGCCTTCATGGCCGCTTGTTTTATGCTCACACAGAAAACACACAAGATGGCTTTTTTTTATGAGATATCATTTTGTTTTTTATTCAACAATAAATAACAACAACAACGTGAGAACAACCACGTGAAAACTGAAGTCCAGAACAGGGGGCTTGTACATTGAAATCGATAGAACTTAAGCTCAGAACAGGGGACTTTACGTGAAAAAACTTAAGCCCAGAACGGGGCTTGTACATTAAAATGATGGACGACCCAGTCATATACGAGTACATCTCGGTCCTCGGCGTTGGGGTACTCGTCAAACATCTGTACGATGGTAGATAAGGTTCTTCCCCGGCATCGATCGTAAAACAAGCCATATTGTCCGCACACGCTACCTACTGGTCAGGCTTTGCAACGTTTGACTGTTTCAATACCACGTCTCTGTGCCTTGATCCATGAAGTCTGTTAAATTGGGATGGAGGAGTGGCAGGCCGTACGGGTCAAACTATTCGCCCTGCTGTTCTGTCAAGTACACGGCCACCCACTGTTCACCGGGCCGATTCATCGGGTCCGTGTTGAGAACGTAAGCAGCGGGATACACACGGTCTAATGGGAACACATCTCGGACGAACACCCCTTGAAAGACCATACGTGTCCCTGGGTCATTCTCCAGCACGGTGGTTATCTGGTCTGTATCCATGTTAGGTGGCAAAGTCACACATGACGTTGCGCGCCTTGTCCACTTGAATGATGTTGTCAAACTCGGCGTAGCAGATCACATTGACGGTGGTCCGGAGGGCTCGTGCAAAGTGGATTTCCAACCGTAAATTGCCTTGCTTGGCGAGGGTCAGCTGATGGTCGTTCTCTAAGGTGGGGTCAGATCGAAACAGAACAACGTGTATCCGTTCGCTTAGTCCTCCCGACTGATCATATTCCCTTCGCCCTGGTTGATTTGACCGGTGGCTGTAAACAGGTTCTGATAGGCTCGAATGAAATTCCCGCGCCCAAAGTGCGCTGTTAAGGCCGTGGCTGGGACCTGTTGTCCGTCCACATGCAGGGCCACAAAATTGATGCCGAAATGTTTAAGGTCAAACGGATTCTCTGGGTAGGCTCCGCTGAAACTGGTATTTTCCACACAGGCCAGGATCAATCGCATGGGTGGTTCCCCCAGGAACAGGTTTTCGTTGTTGGCGCTCATATTTCCAGCAGGCACAGAGAACACTTTGGCTTGCACACGTCGGATAGGGTACTGGGCTGGGTTTGTTTCCAAGGCTTTGAGGTGTCCCAATTGAACGGCTGGATTCGGTTTCACTTTTTGGACATACAGGACCTCGTCTTGGATGACGATCTTATAGTCGGTTACATGCCCCTCTACGTCAGTGGCCATCAAGTATCAGTATCAGTATCAGTATCAGCGTATCAGTCGGTCTTCCATGAAAATGTCTGCGTGCAATCGATCCTTGAGATCCACCGAGGCGCCGTTCGCGGTGAATGCCTTTCGTTTGTTATATCCCGCATTGTCCACTGTGCCATGTGCTCGGCTGTGTCCTGGTAGAATAAAGCGGCTGTTAGCTGAGATTTTTTAGCCTCTCGTTCATACGACAACATCCTCTCGATGTAGGCTCGATAGGGGTACGTGTTGGTCGAGTCACTGATGAGTTTGTCGTTGAGAAAAATATCCACCTGTTGAAACATAGAGTGCAGCCAGAGATTCGTCGGGCCCACCGTGGCATTGTCGACGATTCATTGGCTCGCACGTTGTACCACGAGTAAGAGTATTGGATAATCCACGAGTTCACATTCCCAGCGTCCAGGTACATGCAACGGTTGCGGTAACTGGGTCACGTACTTGATCAAGGTGTTGTCAGGAAACACATCGAGCGAACTGTTACTGGGTAGGGTGAGGTAAAACTTGGCGACTGAGCTTTCCTGCTGCTGCTGTTGGTTTTAATAGGCGTTCGAGGCCTTGGGCGGTTGTGTTCGGCGTCGTGTTCGTCGCGGTGACTTGCTACGTGTCACGGCTCTGGAGATGTGGGGTGTCTTGATCAAGGGTGGTTTTTTAAAGGGGTGAAAAGAAGGTGCCCTTCGTTGTGGCGTTTTGTGGGGTGACTCCGGTTCCCACCCGGCTTCCCAAGAAGGTAATGGGCCACTCGGCGATTGCTGGGTACGCTGCATCCAGGCCCAGCGCTGGGGGTTCCCCACCAATTCCTGTGGTACATGCATGTCTTTCAAACCTTGAGCGAAGACTTCTCATTCTGGAGGATCCGTGTGCGACCTGTGTTGACGCATCAGGTCATTCACTAAATCCGATTCTGTACCAGTAGTTAGCCTTTATCATTCCAAGTCATGTTAGGATTTTGTTTCATCTGTTGTAATACCAGGCCAGCCTGTTTCTTGAACGATGCAGCTACACTCTTCAGCACTTCGTTTTCGACCCACTGTGGGACTGTGGGTGGTGCCCCTGGTAATGGCGGCTGTTGGAGCGGTGATGAGGTCGGCGGTGTCTCGCGTGGTGGTGGTAGTGGTGCTGGGGTAGAGAGCGTTTTGTATTGGTCCATGAACGTCATGTACCGTTGAAGCCTCTCATTGTACCGTTGTACTTTCTCACTGTCGCTTAACCCCGGTCTTTGTAAGATCTATTGCATCTCTTCATCGAGGGTGTTTATCATCTTTACCGTAGGTGGGACAGGCTAGGGCGATTGGAGGTTTTGACGGAGCCGTGGTTCATTGTCGGCCGAAGAGTTCACCCAATACTGGACACGGAAGCGGCCAACGGTGCTAAGATGGCCCCGAGAAAGCCGCCTTTCTGTAATACCTTTTTCTTTTTTGTTTGAGAGACTCACTTCTGGACTAGGGTTCGGAGACCTGTCTGATGCTTGGCCAACTTGGCCTTCTGAGCCGGAGTCAGGGTTACGTTGCCTTTTAACAGGTTGTACCCAATCTCGAACAGACAGCGTACAAGGTCAGGGTCCGCACCGCGTAAAACAATGGTTCGGACCAACTCGGGTGGGGCCGTCTTCAATACACGGAGCGTCGGAGCGTGCTTCCGTACTCGCGCAGACATCATGTACAACTAATGCTAGAACCCACAATTCTGCCCTTTTTATCTACCTACCTCCTGAATATTGAACAGAGACAAAGTCAACCATCATGTTGTATTAATTCTTTTATTATCCCCATCATCAAACAAACACCCCAGCTGGGGGAGCCACTGTGGGTGTGTTTACATTATTTTTGCATCTACACGTGGTGGGTCTCTCCGTGAAAGATCCCGGTCCGTAGTCGAAGGTGATCGGGGGTGGCTTACTTGAGGTCGAAGAGCGTATACCCGTGCTGAGGGGTTGTCGCCTCTTTAAAGGCTTCCAACGCAAACGGTGTGCGGCCGGGATACATCTGTCTCGCCAGGTGCAGCGGCTGAGTGATATCTCTCGGGTTTTTGAAGACCACCAGGTAGTGGGCATTTAAGCTGATGTTCCGATGTTCTCTGTTTTTACTGAACAGATGCTGCACAATGTAGATGATGCTGAGCCATCGGTGATGACTGCCTTTGGTAAAGAGTTGGGTGACTCGCGCATCCGTCTCCGCCATGAGATCATCCAGAACCACCAAGGTGTCCGGTTCCAAATCGGCCAGGTTGGGTAGGACTTTCACGAACGTGATGTGGGGCATTGCTGCATATGCTGTCTGCCATTCTCCGTAACACCACACGACTCGGGCAATGGGTGGGGTGATCATGCTGTCGGCGTGTTGAAGGAGCTTCTGGACGAAGTATGTTTTGCCGGAACCCGTCGGTCCTGCGATGACGCAAGTGAAGGGATGGTTGAAGGAGTATCCGCTGTCGTAGTAATCCGCTCTTGTAAATTTGGTGGAAGTGAACTGGGGTGGTGGGTACAACGTCGATCGCCGTTGTCGATGGGCGTTCACCGTGAGTGGTGAAATCCGGTGGGATTTCAGACGTAGTGGATGTACTTGGTGTAGGTGTGAAGCTCTGTGTGGAGCTCGATGTGGCTTGTACACATAGTGTGGTGGTGGTGGTGACTGGCCTCGTTTCGATCACGGGGTTGACTGGTGTAGAGAAGGTCTGTAGACTGGTTTGACTGCCACTCACATCTGGAGTTCTAGGTTAAGTAGAGTGCTGAGATAGGCTACGTCGTAAAACACACCTCCATACAACACACTCAGCAGGGTTAGCAATATCACCACAAAGCCCACTTGCGCTTTGCGCGTTTTGGGAGACGCTGTGTTCAGAGGCAGCTGTTGTTTGTCCATAGCACCGTGGTCGAACGTGGAATGAAGGATGACGGTAGTGGTGTCTGGTTTTATAGTCGTTTCACCTGGTTGGCCACGACCCAGGAATTGAAGGAACTGGGCCAGCCTTGTCATTTGACGAAATGAAACAGTTTGCCACGTCGAAGTTCCGTTTTCAAAATCTGCTCCACCGTGTAGTAGTCTTGTTTTGTTTTTACGACAGGCTGTAATTCCGTCTCGTAAAACGTCCCTAGCAACGGTTCCCCTTGAAGATCTTCCAGTTCATAGACTCGCTGCTGTCGGGGTAGGCTCCGTTTAATCAGGAAGTGCTCATCGCTCCAGTTGGGCAAGTAACTTTTGTCAAATTGACCTTTGACTTTAATAATCCGTACAGGGTTCCCGACCTTGAACACCTCCTTCGGCGTTCGCTGCGATTGCCTGGGGTACAGGACACGCCGGACTTGGGCTTAATTGCGTTGGATCACGGTAATGGGGGCTCTCTCTATACTCCGGTGATAGGCTCGACTGTAACCACTCACAAGTTTCGGGAGAACATCGATGTTCCGCCTTGTATACTTATAAATGAAATATTTATACATGCGGCCTGTTGCACCTTTCCACCACGGAAGCCTTGGTTTCGTTGTACGTATGGAAGAAAAACACCTTCTGGTCTTTCAGAAACTGATGGAACGGTCTGTTGAGGAATTCCGTGCCTTCTTCGGTTTGCAAATACAAGGGTTTGCGCCCGGTCTTGAAGATGTCCATGAACGCCGCTATGAGATTCGCTCCCGTTTTCGTCCGGATGGGTACCACCCACGCGTACTTCGACAGGATATCGATGCACGTCAAGATATACCGATTCCCATCGTTGTGTTTGGCAAAGGCGCTCATATCGACCAAATCCGCTTGCCACTGGGCATCTAGTCCTCCCACGATGAGCCGGTTCCGTAGAAAATGGCGGCGGGCACCTCGATGTAAGGTATAGGTGTCTCGTTTTTTAACCAATCTCGGACTTGGGCACGTTGTATCCCCTGGGGTTTGGCCGCTCGATAGAGAGCCGGCAATGCACTATAGGCCGCCGGACTGTCGGGGCTGTAGTATAAGTTATCCAACACCTTCTCACAGCTCTTCATGGCGACAAATGATGATGGACCCTGGCTCTATCGTTTATTTATAACGGGTATATCTTGAGCCGTTTCTTTCTGATTTTCTTCGTTGGCTTCTGCCAGCACATTATCCATGGAAAATAACCAGTCCACTCGTCTGATGACCGCTCTTCCTCCGTAAGCACTTGATCCACATCTGCCACAGTATCTTCCAATGTAGACCATAGAACAGGGTGAAGGATAAAATGCACTGCACCCCCATCTAGCCGAGCCAAGAAGGGGCCGCGTCGGATGTACACATCGTGACACAAGTGGATGAGGTCGCCGCCCAGTTCACCAGACAACACCCGTTTGAACTTCGTCCAGCCCTCCCGGGACAGACGAATGTTAGCCGGGCACGGTTGTGTATCACAGATGTCTCACACCTCCTCCATGATATCGACCTTATCCGCATAGACGTCCAGGAAGACCTCGGAAGTCAAGCTGAGAAACGCCCGTATTATATGCTCCGTCATGGTCAGTACGTGGATGGTACAAGATTTGACTGTCTCTCGTATTTATAGGGAGGAAAAGTTATGACGTGAGATCAAAGGTTCTGGTGGTGATGTCACTGGGCTAACTGACCCTTCCCGGGTAATCAATGGCATCGTCGTCTGCCTCCTCTTCATTGCTAGGTGTGGTAATTTGTTCATTGGGTTCTGTCGCCGCTTCACTCAGGGCACGAGCCCACTCCAACTGAATAGCTGACCGCTCGTCCGGTGTAAACAGCTGGTCCACAATAGGCACCACTTTCTTGAAGGCTGTGCACAGATCGGGGCCTAGGGTGAAGCCTCGCGTAGGGTCTTGGTAACGGCCAAGGCGTGGGAAGAAGGGTCTACGGTGTACGTAGTTGGCATTGTCTATGTGGATGAGGTTCCCATCGAGTTCACCGCTCAACACCCGTTTAAATTTGGTCCAGCCCTCACGGTTTAGCGTAACCGTATACGATACGGTCTCAGCGCGTGACCAGCAAACATCTCCACGGTCTTCAACGATGGTGACTTTATCCTCATAGACGTATAACCCCACCTGTGGTGTAAGGGGCAAGATGGTTCGTAGGACTGGTGACATGGTTGACCCAATGTCGAAGGGTGAATGACACACACTCTGACTGTCTCTCGTATTTATGGTCAGGTCACTCCGTGACATGGTTGACTCAATGACGAACGGTGAATGACGCACACTGTGACTGACCCTCGTATATATCGGTTGCACATAAGCGCATCTGTGGAGGCTCTGAAGAGCCGTTCTTTTTCTGTCGCTGTCATTGCCACAGCGCCAGGGTCAAAAGGGCAAAGACCATTACTAGGCCAACGAGCCGTCGCTGGTTTCGGCGTGAGCGCTGGTGGTCCATAGCAGGGGCATCAAGAATGGCTGTCATAGTCCAGTAGTGGTGAGTGACAGCACACCTCTCCATCGAGTCCGCTCTGTCGAGGATCGCTTCTGTGAACTTTTTCAGGATCTGGCGTCGCCCCTCGTTGTCGTCGCCATCTGCAAACATGGACCGAACCACTGCTCCGTAACCCGTGAGTGAATTAACCACGGTCACATGCTGTAAAATGCGAGTCGCATAGGGATGGGTGCCCGTCATGGCTCTGCAACCGTAGGAATGGAGTGTGGGATCGAGAGGAACGTGTTTTATATACCATGTCACACATGCGCGCCTATACGTAGCTCTATGGGTGTAGTTCGTGATAAGTACTATTCTGATTGGTTAGTCCAAAAAAGAGCAACAACAACAACAACAACAACAGAGATGACAGGTCAATCTTTGTATTATCCCCTTCATCACAGCACATCCACGCCGGAGAAATCGCTATGGGTGTTTTTACATGCGGTTGTGGCGTCATAGTGACGTCATTCGCGCGCACTCTGAGGACCCGGATGTACACACACTCGGCCCCATACTATAATGCTATGGCGTGAAGTTTACATGCGGATGTGACGTCATTCGCGCGCACACTTAGGACCCGAAATTTTTGCGCGCAGGGGTCAAAGGTCAGTTATTGGTGCGCAGGGATCAAATGTCACTTCCGGTGCGTCACCGGAACAGGAAGTTGTCACAAAACAGGTGGCGCCCCCTGTCGGAATTAGGTCAATGAGAACCAATTTAGCCTGTCAGTGGTCAAAAGAGTCACTTTAACCTTTACATCATGTCAGCGGTTAAAGGTCATTTCCGGTCACGTGACAGTAAACATGGAAAAAACCCGGATGTAATATGTGGACCCGGATGTAAAACTACAGTACCCGGATGGAAGACGGAGGAACGACGGGAAAGACCCACTGGGAAACCCGGATGTTGACAAGGTCCCGGATGTAAAATCCACTGCCCCCCAGTAAATCTCGGTCCTCGAGTTGGAGGTAGATGAACTGACTGTGCGAAAAATAGATCACCAGCAAGCGTGCTATAAAAGGGAAGCGGCCTGGCCGTTTTATCAGACACTCTGTCAACCGCCAAGATGTTCACTTGCACAACTTGCCAGAAGCAGTTTGCTCGTCTAGATAATTTACGACGCCACGAGGCCTCCACCCACAACGATGCACGGTATACTTGTATAACCGGCGCACGGTCATTCGATCAGGAGGATCATTTACTGCGCCACGAACGCTCATTCCACGAGGACAGGACGGAACAATGTAACGATTGTGGTCAGCTCTTCAAACGACCCAGTCATTTAAGACAGCACCAACGTTTGATTCATACCCCGTCTCTACGGTTTGGGCGACAACTTCCCACTAAAGAGGCACCCAGGAGGGTCAGACCCAGCGAAGATGAGCCCGGGGAGACGAATGCCACTGGTGATGCAATCACAGAGAGCCCACCTACACCCACAGTTCAGAAGAGCCTAGATATCCAGCCAGTCCCTAGCATTACTGTTGCCAGTCCTACGCCTGATGACATCGAACATTTTCTGGAAGATGCAGTGGATGTTCCTAGCGATCTGTTACAGGACGCCCATCCAGTGAGTGACATCTATCGGCGTCAACGGCCCATGATACGGCACTGTTTCCACCGTCATCGCCCTATTCAAGATATCTACAATTTCCCACTGACCGACCTCGCCCGTCCATGCAGCTACGTGGAAGCCATCTTCAATGACCAAGCTACGGTCTTCAAATTGAATGTCGCTTTCGGGTACATCTTACGTCACAAAGAGACGGACCAGTTACGATATTATTATGCCAGTAATAACAGCCATGTGTTTGACCAGCTGTTCACCATCATTAACCGAGACGATGCTGGAGAAACTGGACACCGTGGATCCCTTGAGATGGGCACAACGCCCCAACGTCAAGTGGACAGTGGAGAGGGTCACCAATCTTACGTTCTTCGTGGCTAAACTGGTCAACCCTCTCGGCTGAATGCGTCACCCTTGCACTGATGAATAGCATAACATGCCGTATGTACTCTCTATATCTATATGCTGATCGTGGACTTGAGCTCAGTAAACACTTGTACCTAATGTGACGGTGCGTTAAATAATAAAACATGGTGTTTGATATTTCAGTTTGTTTTGCTGTGAACATACTAAACATACCCAGGGTGGCTGGGCCATTGGGGATAATAAACCGTATAAACATTGCTGAACTTGTTGTTATTCACGACAACCGCTATCCGCTATACTTGGATGAAATATATACCCCGATGTGATATAGTGCCCTTGCACACTTCCGAAACTTCCCTTTAACCTGCGCGCGCGCGCGTGCGGCTGGATAACCCGCGCAGGCGTGCGGCCGAGCTGGGCCGGGCCGGGCCGGGCCGGGGAAAACCCGGATGGAAAATCCGGAACATACGTCTAAGGCCTAAGGAAAAATTGGAACTCTTCTGTGTTCGGAGAAAACTGGAAGTGACGTCACACACTTGCGCAGATCCATCAAACGACGTGACCTGCGTAGTAACCTACATGGAAAAAACCCGTATGTAAGATGAGTACCGTAATTTTACATGCACCCACCCATGCGCAGACCCCGATAAGCCCGGAGACCGATATTAGCCCCCACTAGACAGGGTTGATAGGAGTTTTCCTCTATTGTAGGGGTAAAGTCCGTGTTCCGCTTTTTATATTTTCGGTGGACAAATCCTCATTTCACATACACCCACCCTGCCTCTCTCGGCAGGCCCCGATAAGCCCAGGGGACCGATATTCGCCCTTTGGGATAGGGTTGATAGGAGTTTTCCCCTATTGTAGGGGTAAATTCCGTGTTCCGCTTTTGATATTTTCGGGACAAATCCTCATTTTACATTCACCCACCCATGACTGAATGACCCTGGAGGTGCGCTTCACTTTGACACCTCACTCGACCCAATCAGTCCATTAGGGGCCCCTCTCGCTTCTGAAGATTGCCGAACATTCTCACGAAAACCTACGTATTTGGGACTACTTTCTGTCCGCGGAGGTAGACCGCATAACCGCCAGACCGCATCACCGCGGTGGAATACACATTCAAGGTCACGGCCGATTCACGCAGATCGGAAGTGACTTCATACTTGCGCAGAACACTCCTGCGTACACGTCCCCATGTCCGCCCCAAAGTGACGTCATACATGAGCAAAAACACCTGCGCACTCGTCCAAACTTAACTTTAAATAGCCTTTGTATACTACTTAAGTCCCTATGGTGTAGCGCCCGGTGAAATGTTTTCGCTGATTCGCCATTGAACGAAATAATTTTCAGCAAGGAGCACTGACTTTGGACTGCTACTGATTTCTCCATAAGAATACGTAACTTGATAGCTGAATTCGTTTAGACATCAAATCTTATGGTGATGTCCCTGTGTCATGCAATCCTTATCTGCAGTCACGCAAATAGAAGATGAATAGAATAGACCCGATTTTGAAGACGACATCAAGGAAACTAAAGCACAGTCGGGGAATCTGAACTTTCGGGCACGAGTAAAATGAAACCTTCGTCCGAAGCAGTTATGAACGTCTTTAAAGAAAATTAACTCGAAGAAACTGCTTCAATCAAACCCACCCATCGTTTGTTAAAATCCACACATTTCCAAAAATAAAGAACATATCTGTTTCGATCTCGTATTTACATTGGAGTTATAAAGCGGTGGGACATACATGTACAGTAAAATAAACATAGACCACGCTCTTGGAACTAGCATATAACCTTTCTTTTAGAGTAGAGACCGAGTGCTAAACATACCGATTATAATTTACTGTATTTAATTCTAAATCTGTTACAGAGAGTTTATTTTAGTTCAGAGATTTTATGTGAATGAGCAAATAGAGCAGTCGTCAACGGTCCAGCGCTATGACAGCAGTCCATTTGGAACTTTTCAAATTGCAGCTCTATGTTGAATTATTCTTGTTTAGAATAAGTTCTATTTTAGACATAACAACAACATGTCACTGAAGAATCCAATGCAGAATGTCTCCACGTTATACAACTAGAATTACTGAATATGCAAAATGGCTTTATAGAGAAGAAAATATACAAGTATTTGTCTACTTTATTGTCTATAATTATATCAAATTATTCCCCATTATATACTGATCATTACTTTTTGTCAAGGCCATTAGGGGCATGATGATACGCGTAAAAGTAATCCAGACAAATTACGAATTATCGCCCTTGAACAATAGAGCTTGGAAACCGTGTGTATATGACAGGGTTGATATGTACATGGGTATAGTAAAAAGTTCATCAATTTAGTCCAGTTATCTCTGTGTATCATTTGCTTGATATTACACACATAATATTACGGAAATTATAATTTCACTACAAATAGTGGAAAGATCGGGCAACGATTTGGTGTAAGACTCACGAAATATAATTGACAAAGGATCTGCTGCAAGTTGTATTGTCAGTCTTTTGTCCAGGATATTACCTTTTTTATAGGAGGTCTTACACCACAGCCTTGCCAAAGATCGAGTTCACGAAGGCTTCGTCGATTTGTACTGACGCATTAATGATCGCTGATATCCGCCAACACTCACTATACACATCAGATCATCAGGTTAGAAATCCCTTTAACATTAATAAACACAAATAATATTAACTAGAGATAATACAGGAGGACGGACACTCCTAAAATAATAGCGAAAAGCATTTTACATATAAGTTTACAAGTTTCATAAGTTTTGCAGAACAATTGAAAGATTATCAACCAGTCCGACATACTATATAGTGAGTAGTGTTATGACCAATGAAATCAACCAAAAATAAAATTAACCACAACGGTCCTCATGTGAACTGACCAATGAAATGAATTGAGAGGTGGTTCACTGGAAAAGTATAAGTTATTTTGATGTCGCGAGTTCAGTGAAGGATTTTCCTGCCTTACAGCTAAAGTTTCTTTGAGAAGAAGAGTATTTCAGTCGTTGGCTTTCGATTGCTCTTACAGATTAAGATTACAAAATCTGCTGATTGTTTGGTTGGCACAATGGCTCAGCTGGTTTATAGATCAAACATGCCTTCATACTGGTGTTGAAACAGCTCACATTTATGATTGTCGGTTATGAGCACCTTCTTGGTTAATTTCATTTTTGATAGGTTTCACTGATTATAACATTACCGTACTCACTATATAGTATGTCTGACTGACTGGTTGATTATTTTTGAATGTTCTGTAAAACTTGTGTATACCCATGGAACCTGTTGTAAACTACCATGTCTGATGATGACAAGAATAACTACATATATGTCGAATAATTGATCCACAAATTGCTTATCGTTAATATTATCGGAGTCACCCACCTCCTGTATTTACCAGGCCTTGGTCCACATTCATCATGCAGCAATTGGTCCACACTTACCAACATCGGTCCACATCTGTCAGCATCCGTTCACAGTCAGTATTCATTCTGTACGCTACTCCGGACAAACCCTGTACGAAAACGGACGATAACGAAGATGCAATGTTACGCAAAACTTAACAGCAAATGGACAGACGACGAAGGAGATGGGCTCACTGTCTTCTTGCAATCCCATTATATTTACTCTTGCCGAGTATATACGGAGAACATGGCGGATAGGCAAATGCGTTTGATCTTGTCTGATATCTGAAGTCTTCGGGTATGAACATCTGAATTCCAAACAACCATAAGGGAAGCAATACACGACACATTCTATAGCTGAAATATGTGTTCATTCGGAAAGGGCACGAAGCCACGGATGCGATTCGGATATGCTAATAATAACACGAGTGATCTTTGTTATGGCCGACACGATCTCTGTTATTGTACAGCTTTGTCACATGACTGGGGACGATGAATTTTATTCCACTCCAATCTTTCAATGCGACTGATCATTCGATCCTTTTCTATTTTTTTCATCAGTTTCGGTGACCTGCAGCAAAGGTATTCGCTTACAGTGATTGGTATTCAGCGTTATTCCGGTATATACTTCATACGTCAATAGTGGCTGTCACTCATTGCATAGAAAATATTCTTGAACGCGAGTATTCATGCACTCGGGAGTCACTGAAGAAGAAAACTATAAATGTAGATTTTGAAGGGGCAACAGAAAAACTAACGTAATAACGTTAAATCACTTCTTCAATTCGATCTTTTCCTGCTCTCTTTACCTGGTTTCTTGATGTCTAAGTTACGCCACACTAGTAACCTAAATACGTTAATCGGAGATAACAAACGAATTACCAACAAAGTAGATGACCATTGGTTTCTTCGAGACAGATATAAGCATTAAAAACAACAACATTGATGGGTGTTTGATCGTATAGTAGATTTAATACCGTATGTATCAAACAAGGCGGTTACCAGAATTTCAATTGATGCACCGCCGAGATAATCTACAATATTTGGATTTCTTTTATATTCTCTAGGAAACGATTGATTGTCCCACGTCCCAGTTTAAGGAATGAATGGAGTATTTAAGGATATAAGTCTACATCGATTTTAGGGCCTCCCCGTCACATTACTGAAGCCAGAACGACTTCAGCACCAAACATTTGTCTGAAAACGCAAAATTGACGCGATTCTTCTCCATCCGGCATAGCAATACTGATCTGATAAACTAGACACAATGGTATTCTGTGGACACGGATATTCTTTAATGGACGACGGCTGAATTATGAATGACGGACCAGACGCTTGTAATTTGAGTATTTGCATGCTATGTTCTCGTCATTCCTGATACACTACTAAGTTGAACATGGACGATAATTTCTTGCTTAATGTAGAAAGGGTCGGGAACATCGTGTAAGAGTCTCTATCGTAATAATAATAACTTTATTTAGAGAGGGTAAATTACCTGATTATCTGAAAGCCAATAAAACCCAGGTCCCTCATTCGGTATATAATCAAACCTGTGTGAGGAATCCATTTACACAGCGACTGTTAAAAGTCTGTATACTCGCATTATCTCGAAAAGATTTGTCACAGTCATTGTCTAATGTAGTACCATTGTAATGAAGTTCTTGAACAGTTCATGGTAATATCCGCATATTTTGCACGGTTGATCTGGTGACTCCAGCATTTACTGACGAGACTGGACGAAACAATTGCTGATATCATTTTGCGTAGTGTTGTAAATGGCTTTATGGTCAAGCGATACAACCCTAAACTTGGGTATCATGCAACTCTCTCATGCAATGGCATAATTCGTAGCGACTTGAAATAGTCACAGCAACGAGCTCTAGGTGGCACATCCATCATATTCCTGATAGCTTTCGTCTCACTTTAGATGATTGTCGACTTTTCAGTTGACGACGATTTAAGAATAGTTCCATCTAAGGATACATAGATATTGGTTCTCGATAAGCTGTGATATTTTTAGCTAATGGTGATCAGAATAACATGTGCTCTATCAATATTAACAGCCTGTGTGTTCCTGTTACATCAAGCTTATATGTTAAGCCTCATTTAACTTCCATTCGACTTCCTCCACGGTTTTCCCACTCACGTGCAGGGTTGAATCAGCTGCATACATATCACATGTGGAGTGGGTAGTACACGGTGGGAAATGATCCATAAGAAGGATGATTAACAGGGAGCCCAAAATAGAACCTTGTGGTACCCCACTGGTGATGGGTAGATTGAAACACTGAATTCCTTGTACACTGGTAAGATATTGTCGTTGAGACCAGGTTAGCGTCACATCTGTTTATATGATACAACCTGAGTTTATCTAGTAAAACGGTATATTTCTCTCGGTCAAACGCCTTGCGTAGGTCCAAAAAGAGGACAGAATTCCGTTTTCCATCTTCAATATTTTAGTACGAAATATCAACAATACGATTCAGAGCTGCTTCACAACAATAATGTCCCTGTCGAAATCCGGACTGAAGAATGTCAGACATCTCGTCATGATCATGTCCCTTGATAATTTTAATTCCGGAGTTACGGCTAATGGGGATAGAGCGGTAGTTCTGATTGTCGTGGTGAATGTCTCTTGAAAACGGGAACCACACGAGCCCCTTTTCCATCGTTGGGCATTAAATATCTTGGTTAACCCTATCCGGCCTGGGGCTTTCTGGGATGTGTCCATGCCCCCGGGGGGCATTTCGGCCTCTAATCATTTTTCTTACCCCTTGAGCTAGATGGTTGAAACTCACCACACCATACCCTCGGGTCAAGCTTCACCAAAAAATGTAAAAATAATCCAAGATGGCCGCTTTGATGAAGTCCCAGTGACGTCATTTTTAATAAGGGAACTTCTTGGGCGATTTTCAGTCAGATTTTTCGAATTTTTTATTTAGGTAATTTTTCTGGTACCCAACATGGCCGCCATTCAATTTACCCATGATCCGCTGCTCGGGGGGTAAAGGGTTTGTTAAAAATAGACTCAAAATTACCCCAATATGATAAACTTCAAACTCACAGAGTGCCAGCTCTCATTGTTTGTCATTCCGGAGATAGCGCATTTATTTCCCAAGGCCTGGTAGGGTTAATGGGATTGATATCACTGGCGCCGCAATTCTAAGAAATCGGGGCCCTACACCGTCCAAACGGGTCGCTTTGTCATCTTAAGCCCCAATAATTATGACAGGACAAAACTCTCCCCTGCATGAGGGATGGCAAAGTTTCATCTCCGGTGATTTTTGAATTCATGAAGTCGTTAAGGTCCTCACTGTCCACTGTGGAAATATTGTTCACCAACTGACGTAAAGTAATCGTTGTAGATATTTGCTATCGTTTCTGGATTCGTTTCTGTTGTATTTCCATCTTTTACTAGAAATATCTTATGTTGGGTGCGTTCGGGTCACTTTTACCCGCCTCTATGGCGTTTCGATAGTGATTAATCTTGATCTTGCGATTTAGAGTACCATACTACCCGCATAAGCGTTTCAGCAAAGTGCCGGAGTGAATGGTCGAATGTCAAAAAGCCACGTCAAAAAATAAATATAATCTCCATTGCATTTATTCAAACATGAATGCAACGATTTGGCTAATTTCTGAAAAGAATTTAAGTCCTATTTCGAACCCACTATATTTGTATACCAGTGCGTTTTATACCTCCACAGGTCGGTTTCAGCTGAAATCCTATGAAATATCCAATTTAGCACATCCCTGTCGTAGCTCATATGACGCGGTTGGTCTCCGTTAAGACAGATTCGCTCTCTGTTATGGTACGGCTTCATCAGATAAACCATAACTAGGGACGATGAGTATTGTTCCAATACAATACTCCCATGTTGCTGGCCGGTAGATCCTCTAATATTTTCCTCGTCGGTTTGTGTGATAAGCAGCGAACGTATTTGCCTATATTAATTGTGTGTTAAAGGAGAAGAACACATGTGACTAATATATACACTGAATGCAAGATCTATCTCCCCCGTATCCAAAAATGTAAGCAAATATTTTTTTGCGATTTTTTCCACTCGATTAAATCGGCGTTCAACCTGCGCATCGTTGTCTCTCAAGTGTGCCGCCATTTTGGCTTTGGTCGTCTAAGCGTGTGACGTCACCCGGGCCTCACCGCTCTCTAGCGGGGAAGGCGAAAATATAATGACATTGCATGGAGATATATTACAAACCAAGCCTTTCTTACGTTGGAATGATTACAATTTGACAGAAATAAGAACCGAACGTGGTGATATGACTGAAATAGTGTTGAAAGACGAATAAACTCACTCCAATGTATTGCATCAGCCTCACTGTGCAAAAGTTCTTCTCTGATGCGTTTGAAGCAAAATCCTGCCGACTGACGTTATGCACCCACTGTTTCAGTACATCTGGTTTCAACATTTGGAACCGATAAAATGTCACGGCCTTTGGAAGGTTTACATTCTCAGTTCTGTTAGAACAGCCAAACGCCACACACGGCGGCAAAATGCCCGTGTATTTGCGGAATACTGGCACAGTAGTAATATAAGCCCATCTGGACGCCCATTGACCTCTGACCTCTGAAGCCGCTAGAGGTCAAGTTCCATATAGTTCCGGTTGCGGCCTCAAGGTCAATGAGCGTAAAAGGTCAATGAGCGTCCAGATGGCCTTTGGGCATGTATTCCTCATCGGTGATGCGGTCTGGCGGGGATGCGGTCGCGGGAAGAAACCTCCGCGGACAGAAAGTAGTCCGACGGTGATGCGGTCGTGGGCAGAAGCCTCCGCGGACAGAAAATAGTCCCATGTCAAGGGCCATATACGCGGGCCGTTGCTTTTCGCTTGATTCGCCTATGACGTCACATCCGTGTCAAAAGGTCAAAGATCACATCCGGGTCAAAAGGTCAAAGGTCACTTCCGGTCACGTGACGGCCCAGCAATAAGGCTGAAACCCCAGTGAATCCCAATGTGAATCTCCTGAAACATGGTCCCCGACAATATCGCCAGAACTATGCCCGGCCTAAATGGCCAGTGTCTCAATACAGGTTTCCCCAAAACCGTTTTGGCACGAAAAAAGATACACGAATCCATGAGAAGGAAGACTTACAGTAATAAACATAATCTATAGGTGTTGTACGATGTTATTATGACCAGTCTATGATCAGTGCGACCCCAGGGTCGAGCGTTTATTGTCCAGTATATCTTCGCAAAAAATAAACATACAAAATAGCGGCGCTTACTTTGGGAATTCCCCTTTTGATATCAATAGTGCTGCCATCTGGAGGCAAGCAAGACAACTCTGACTGGGCGAACCCTCTGTAGGGCAAAATGCCGGGTCATCTCCCCTGATTCGCACATTTGCATCTTTACGGAAAATGCCTGTATAGGGTATAGGGGTGGTCATTTTTTGTGTGGATTTTACTATGGGTTGTGGAATCTTGTTTTTCACGTCTCACCACGTAGAACACGATGGGAGGGGTCTAGAAGCTAAGCGGTGAATTTTTTTGGCAAAGTTCATGAAGGTTTGGATAGGCCCATAGATCTACTGGCTCAGTGGATAGGTCCATACTGGGCAATTCACGCCTGGACATTGCGATATGGGTTGTGGGATCTTGTTTTTCACGTCTCACCACGTAGAACACGAAGCGATTGGTTGAAATTTTTAGAAAATGTCACTGTGCGCATACGTAGTGGGTAAATAGCGCTGGGTGGATATTTTGGGGTCTAGGTGAGCCCTAGTGGTCCGATTGGATGGCATGAGGTTTTATGTTGAAGCTCTCGTGAAGTATCGTCCGTTTTCGTTATTTTGCGATGCGCAGTCTGGCCGTAGTATAGAAAGCAGGCATTTTGGGGGTTCTTTTGGGGTAGAGATGGACCATCCGTGGTTCAAATGGATCGCGTGGGGTATCAGTGCGAAGCTCTCGTGGGGTAGAGTCAGAATGGCGTGTTTTTTATTGCAAGTCGCGTGAATCTGCGCATGCGCAGTTGGTTGTAGTAAGTAAAGTGGTCATTTTGAGGGTGCTTGGGGGTGTTTGGGGTAGAGATGGACCATCCTTGGTTCGAATGTTTCGTGTGAGCTGTCATTTTGTAGCTCTCAGGATGTAGACCCGATTTGAGGGATGTTCACAGCATCTGTAACGTCATCGGTGACGTCATCAGTACGACTATTAGCGAAAGTGGACATTATGGGGAAGTGAAGGAAGGTATTTGGGGTAGAGAGGGATCATCCTTGGTCAGAATGTGTCGTGTGGGGTGTCATTTTGTAGCTCTCGGGATGTAGACCCCGATTTGGGGGATGTCCACAGCATCTGCGACGTCATCGGTAACGTCATCAGTACGAGTAGTAGCGAAAGGGGGCATTTTGGGGAAGTGAAGGAAGGTGTTTGTGGTAGAAGTGGACCATCCTTGGTTCGAATGCGTCGTGTGGGCTGTCATTTTGTAGCTCTCGGGGTGTAAATCCCGATTTGAGGGATGTCCACAGCATCTGTGACGTCATCGGTGACGTCATCAGTACGAGTAGTAGCGAAAGCGGACATTTTGGGGGTGTAGAGGAAGGCAGTTGGTGTAGAGATGGACCATCCTGGTCCGAATGCGTCGTGTGGGGTGTCATTTTGTAGCTCTCGGGGTGTAGACCACTATTTGAGGCATGTCCACAGCATCTGTGACGTCATCGGTGACGTCATCAGTACGAGTAGTAGCGAAAGTGGGCATTTTGGGGGAAGTGAAGGAAGGTATTTGATGTAGAGATGGACCATTCTTGGTCCGAATGCGTCGTGTGAGGTGTCATCTTGTAGCCCTCGTGGTGTAGACTACGATTTGAGGGATGTTCACGTCATCTGTGACGTCATTGGTGACGTCATCTTTAGGAGTAGTAGCCAAAGTGGACAGTTTGGGGGTGTGAAGGAAGGTGTTTGGTGTAGAGATGGACCATTCGCGGTCTAAATGCGTCGTGTGGGGTGTCATCTTGTAGCAACGCCTACCAACGCTAAGCTTAATGCTCCAATGCCCTGGTGAATTAGCCCTGAAGCTTTTATTTTCTAGATATTCTATTGACACTAATTCATCGAAATGCGGTAACGTCCGTCAACGCCTGTCGTTACGTCTTAGCGCCGTAGCATAACGCCTTGAGGCCATGATGTAGACAGATCAACAACAAGGATGAGAGATCAATCATTCTATTCTCAGCAATGTTACATCATACCCACGCTGGGGGAGCCGCCTGGGGGAACAAGTACTGAGAAACCTCAATTCGCAAGAAGATCTAGCAAATCTCCAGAGTAAATTCGTCATAGTCCCAGCAGACAAAGCTCCGAATAATATAATATTCATATGTAAATATTACTATTACCAGGTGCTGGTTAAAGAATTGAGTGTAGACATATCTTCATCAAATACGTCTACTTACTCCCAAACTGCATTTAATCTGGAAGATTTATTTAACAATCATAAAAAGTTTCTCAGGGAAAGAGGTATTTGTCTTCCAACCAATCATAACGACATACCAAAAATATACTGGACTCCCAAAATGCATAAATCACCATACAAAGCTAGATTCATAGCTGGTTCTAGAAGCTGCACCACCAAGCTTTCAACCTTATTGACGAGGGCCCTTCAGGAGGTAAAAGCATTTTGGAAAAGGTATTGCGCCACTATTTCTAAGAACTCTGGCGTTGAATGTATGTGGATATTGAAAAACTCAAAATGTCTTACGGAAGAACTTGATGCTAAAGGTCACATACCGTACAGACATGTATCCACATGGGGTTTCTCGACTCTCTATACTACAATCCCTCATCAGGACCTTATTGACCGTATAAGTTCATTAATAGTATCTGTGTTCAAGAAAACTGATCGTAGATATATTAATGTCGGAAGCCATAAAGCATTCTTTAGCTCGACTACATACAAGAGATATCATTCATGGGATGTTTCTTTGTTGATAGAGTTGCTTGAATTTCTCATTAAAAATATCTATGTGAAATTTGGCAACACAATATATCAGCAGCATATAGGTATTCCAATGGGTACTAATTGTGCACCCCTGTTGGCTGACCTGTATCTGTTCTCTTATGAATATGACTATATGCAGGCGCTTTCAAAAAAGGCGCTTTCCTTCTCATTCACCAAACGCTATATAGACGATCTTCTCGCTGTGGATAATCGCTATATAAATGACGCAGTGTAGGATATATATCCACCTTCACTGGATTTGAAGGAAACTACAGATAGCCCTACAGGCACATCTTATTTAGATCTCTATCTCTATAAAAATGAAGCGGGCATTCTCTCTCGTCGACTTTATGACAAAAGAGATGATTACAATTTCGACATCGTAAATTATCCCTTTCTGGATAGTAATATTCCAGTGGGATCTGCATATGGCGTATACATATCTTGCTTAGTAGCATTTGCTAGATCCTGTGTTAGATGTGATGATTTTAATCAACGTCACAAAACATTGTTGCAGAAACTTATAAAACAGGGCTATTCCACCAAGCGCCTCCACTCAAAGTTTCTCAAATTTGGCGATACATATCGCATGCTGATAGCAAAATACGAACGTAGCGTGCATGATCTATGGCGCTACGTTTCGTAACTTGTGTCTAATTCCGCTTAACCCGGGGCTAGGGGCCGTATGAACTCATGGTACTCATATGAACAGTCACAATCAAAGCGTGACTGAGATACATCATTCTTTAGATGACGACCTTACAACGAATATTATGGATTAAGAATACTGATCAGCGATACGGATTTGATATTTATGGAACATCATGATGTCTTGCCGGCATCATTGAAAACTGTTGACCGCTTCTCTCTTGCAGGAAACAAGCCTATGTGTATGTATACTATGATTGTCTTTTTGAATTTAGTGCTAATACTGTTATATGGAATATGGAATAGGTCTTTGGATTATGGACGCGGATATTCTCTAATGGACTAGACGCTTGTAATTTTAACCTGTGTATGCCTGGATTCTGCTGGTGGACAAGTTGTCCCCGAGGCCGGGCCCCTGCACACCCAACACTCATAATGGATACAATACAAAGAAATAATATTAAGACAGACCCGAGGAACCTTAGTGCAGGTTTCTCGGCCGAGTCTCTAATAGTTCGAAATACACTAAGACCTTTTTCAATCCAAATGACAGATATATTTCTGACAGCAAAGCAAGGCCACGACATCAAACCTTGTAATATTGCGCTTGATGATTGTTTAGCACCGAATTCTACATGTAATAATTTCAAAATTTCTAAGTGTGGACATCGTGGATGTCTCACGCGTCCACTCTTTAATACGTCAGCTTCATTTAGTTCCGCATTAACTGGTAACTCATATTTTGTCAACTCGTATGTTGATCTTAGTTGTTCTACTACAAACTGTATTTATTTAGTTTTGCTGTAAGAAGTGTGGTCAACAGTATGTTGGCAATACCACCCAAAGACTCCATCTTAGGGTGAACGGTCACAGAAAATCCGTTAGGAAAAAGCAATTGCTTATGGGTAGACATTTTTCTGGACCCGACCATGGCTGGGATAACTTTAGTATTCAGATCATAGACGTCGTCTATCCATCTACTAAGGATTCCCCCTTTGGATTTGAGAGAAAAATCCGAGAGCGGGAATTATTCTGGATGCTAGAACTTGGGTCAGTGTTTCGGTTTGGTTTAAATGATAATGTCAGTGGGTTCGGCAATGCTACAAACCGCCGCTCAAATATATCCAACATTACACAACTATTTAAACCCCATCAACGGACACAACGCAGCCATGGTTGGCGAAAGTTTAATAGTTCGATGATTCACGATCATATTACTTTAAATTACTTAGTGGGTTTAACTAACGCACCCAATAGTATACATAGCGTACGTACAGTTCTGTATGCGTTACCTCTGAGAGCTTTAAATCAAATAGCCAGAGATATACAACAATCTGCGTCTTCAGGAAATATAATACCATCAAAAATCAGTAAAGTATGTCAAGATATAGCGTATTTTCGGTTGTATCGTCCAGTGAACATAATCGAAACATCTCAAGATCGGTTTTTCTTGAAACTCAACTACTTAGATAAAGGACTGGACATCATTATTTTACCTCGAATCCTGAATGATTCAGAGGTACGCAACGCTGTACCAAACTATTTCAAGTTCACAGAACCTCCTTGCATTTCATATAAGTATACTAAATCTATAGCCACCAAAATATTCAATTACTCCAATGCTGTCAAGGAGTTTGACTGGAACTTATACACGTCAGGAGGCTATAGTTGTGATTGTGAATTGTCGAACTTTATCTATACACTGTGCAAACATATTGTGACTGGTGACCTTGATGTGGTGAGTGATAAGGATCTGAAATTACTCCTGATGAAAGGACCTAAATATAGAGAGCCAAGAAGAATAAATCTCAAGGCCGACCAGAAGATAGTCCTGTCTGCATTAGAACAGTACGTTATTGATTGGTCTAAGCGAGAAAAAGTTGAACCTACAGTACTCGCTGATTGGCTGGACCTCACCAAGAGCAAGGTCGTTGGAACAATCCGCCATATTGACAGAAGTACTCTTCCCCAAGTAAAACAAGTACTGAGAAAATAAAATTCGCAAGAAGTTCTAGCAAATCTCCAGAGTAAATTCGTCATAGTCCCAGCAGACAAAGCTCCGAATAATATAATATTCATATGTAAATATTACTATTACCAGGTGCTGGTTAAAGAATTGAGTGTAGACATATCTTCATCAAATACCTCTACTTACTCCCAAACTGCATTTAATCTGGAAGATTTATTTAACAATCACAAAAAGTTTCTCAGGGAAAGAGGTATTTGTCTTCCAACCAATCATAACGACATACCAAAAATATACTGGACTCCCAAAATGCATAAATCACCATACAAAGCTAGATTCATAGCTGGTTCTAGAAGCTGCACCACCAAGCTTCTTTCAACCTTATTGACGAGGGCCCTTCAGGAGGTAAAAGCATTTTGGGAAAGGTATTGCGCCACTATTTCTAAGAACTCTGGCGTTGAATGTATGTGGATATTGAAAAACTCAAAATGTCTTACGGAAGAACTTGATGCTAAAGGTCACATACCGTACAGACATGTATCCACATGGGATTTCTCGACTCTCTATACTACAATCCCTCATCAGGACCTTATTGGCCGTGTAAGTTCATTAATAGTATCTGTGTTCAAGAAAACTGATCGTAGATATATTAATGTCGGAAGCCATAAAGCATTCTTTAGCTCGACTACATACAAGAGATATCATTCATGGGATGTTTCTATGTTTATAGAGTTGCTTGAATTTCTCATTAAAAATATCTATGTGAAATTTGGCAACACAATATATCAGCAGCATATAGGTATTCCAATGGGTACTAATTGTGCACCCCTGTTGGCTGACCTGTATCTGTTCTCTTATGAATATGACTATATGCAGGCGCTTTCAAAAACCGATCCATTCAAAGCCCGTTCCTTCTCATTCACCAAACGCTATATAGACGATCTTCTCGCTGTGGATAATCGCTATATAATTGACGCAGTGAAGGATATATATCCACCTTCACTGGATTTGAAGGAAACTACAGATAGCCCTACAGGCACATCTTATTTAGATCTCTATGTCTATAAAAATGAATCGTGCATTCTCTCTCGTCGACTTTATGACAAAAGAGATGATTACAATTTCGACATCGTAAACTATCCCTTTCTGGATAGTAATATTCCAGTGGGACCTGCATATGGCGTATACATATCTCGCTTAGTAGCATTTGCTAGATCCTGTGTTAGATGTGATGATTTTAATCAACGTCACAAAACATTGTTGCAGAAACTTATAAAACAGGGCTATTCCACCAAGCGCCTCCACTCAAAGTTTCTCAAATTTGGCGATACATATCGCATGCTGATAGCAAAATACGAACGTAGCGTGCAAGATCTATGGCGCTACGTTTCGTAACTTGTGTCTAATTCCGCTTAACCCGGGGCTAGGGGCCGTATGAACCCATGTACTTAAAGATCCTCATGGTACTCATATGAACAGTCACAATCAAAGCGTGACTGAGATACATCATTCTTTAGATGACGACCTTACAACGAATATTATGGATTAAGAATACTGATCAGCGATACGGATTTGATATTTTTGGAACATCATGATGTCTTGCCGGCATCATTGAAAACTGTTAACCGCTTCTCTCTTGCAGGAAACAAGCCTATGTTTATGTATACTATGATTGTCTTTTTGAATTTGGTGCTAATACTGTTATATGGAATATGGAATAGGTCTTTGGATTATGGACGCGGATATTCTCTAATGGACGACGGCTGGATTATGAATGACGGACTAGACGCTTGTAATTGGGTATGTTCACAATTCAAATAGGCTCTTGTCCACTCAGAAGCCGCCATTTGGCGCTGTATCTGTGATATTCGTTCTTGCTCGTTAGATGTATTCTCGGCTGCTCTTGTCCAACCAGAAGCCGTCCTTTCGGAATTTGGGACACGAGTTAATTCCTATATGTACAGACACCACCACACACCACTATTACCACCATCACACACTACCACACACCAACACCACCACCGGTATGAGTGAGTGAGTGAGTGTGTGTGAGTGTGTGTGTGAGTGAGTGAGCGCTCAGACCTCGGAAGTGACGTCATCGTACGCATACGCACGCATCTGTGGCGCACCCTGTACTCTATAACCCGTAGGGCATAGGGTACACCAGGGTGCTGGTGCTCCACAGCGCTCAGAGCTCGGAAGTGACGTCATCGTAGGCATGCGCACGCGTCTGTGGCGCACCCTGCATCCTATAGACCGTAGGGCATAGGGTATACCAGAGTGCTGGTGCTCCACCGGCGCACACTGTATCCTATAGCCCATAGGGCATAGGGTACACCAGGGTGCTGGTGCTCCACAGATGCATGCGCATGCGTACGATGACATCACTTCCGAGCTCTGAGATCTCACTCACTCACTCCCTCACTCACTCACTCACACACACACTCATTCACTCACTCACACACTCACTCACTCACTCACTCACTCACACCGATGGTGGTGGAGGTGGTGTGCGGTAGTGTGTGGTGGTGGTAATAGTGGTGTGTGGTGGTGTCTGTACATATAGGGATTAACTAGTGTCCCAAATTCTGAAAGTACCGCTTCTAAATGGACAACAGCAGCCGAGAATACATCTAACGAGCAAGAACGAATATGACAGATGCAGCGCCAAATGAGCCTGCTTGAATTGTAAACATACCCAACGCGGTTCCCCCGGAGTGGGTATGATGTACCATTGGGGAGAATAAAATGATTGATCTCTCATCCTTGTTGTTGTTGTTCTCTCATCTGTCTACATCATGGCCTCAAGGCGATAAGCTAGGGCGTTAAGACGTAACGACAGGCGTTGACGGGCGTTACCGCATTTCGATGAATTAGTGTCAATTCCATAGAATATCTAGAAAATAAGAGCTTCAGGGCTAGTTCACCAGGGCGTTGAAGCGCTAAGCATTGGTAGGCGTTGCTACAAGATGACACCTCACCCGACGCATTTAGACCGCGAATGGTCCATCTCTACCCCAAACATCTTCCTTCACACCCCCAAACTGTCCACATTGGCTACTACTCCTACTGATGACATCACCAATGACGTCACAGATGACGTGAACATCCCTCGAATCGTGGTCTACATCACGAGGGCTACAAGATGACACCTCACACGACGCATTCGGACCAAGGATGGTCCATCTCTACACCAAATACCCTCCTTCACTTCCCCAAAATGCCAACTTCGCTACTACTCGTACTGATGACGTCACCGATGACGTCACAGATGCTGAGAACATGCCTCAAATAGTGGTCGACACCCCGGGAGCTACAAAATGACATCTCTATACCAAATACCTTCCTCTACACCCCCAAAATGCCCGCTTTCTCTACTACTCGCACTGCTGACGTCACCGATGACGTCAGAGATGCTGTGGACATCCATCAGATCTGGGTCTACACCCTGAGAGCTACAAAATGACACCCCTCATTCGGTGCATGGATGATCCATCTCTACCCAAATACCTTCCGTCACTTCCCCATAATGTCCACTTTCGCTACTAGTCGTACTGATGACGTCACCGATGACGTCACAGATGCTGAGGACAACCCCCAAATCGGGGTACAAAATGACACCCCACACGACACATTCGAACCAAGGATGATCCATCTCTACCCCAAACACACCCCTACGCACCCCGAAAATGACCATTTTACTTACTACACCCAACTGCGCATGCGCAAATTGACGCGACATGCAATAAAAAACGCGCCATTCTGACTTAACCCCACGAGAGCTTCACATTGATACCCGACACGGTCCATTTGAACCACGGATGGTCCATCTCTACCCCAAAAGAACCCCCAAAATAACTGCTTTCTATGCTACGGCCAGACTGTGCCTGCGCAGAATAATGAAAACGAACAATACATTAGACCATTCGGATGCTCCTCCACGAGAGTTTCAAAATAAGACATTATACGACCCAATCGGACCACTAGGGGCTCACCTAGACCTCAAAACGTCCACCCAGCGCTATTTATCCGCTACGCATGCGCATAGTGACTTTTTAAAAAATTTCAACCAATCGCTTCGGGACCCCGCCCATCGTGTTCTACGTGATGAGACGGGAAAAACAAGATCCCACAACCCATATCGCAATGACCCTGTTCACTGAGCCAGTAGGCCTATGGGCCTATTCAGACCTCCGTGAACTTTTCAAAACAATTCACCGTTTAGCTTCTAGACCCCTCCCATCGTGTTCTACGTGGTGAGACGTGAAAAACAAGATCCCACAACCCATAGTAAAATCCACAAAAAAGAAATGACCACCCCTATACCCCATACAGGCATTTCCCGTAAAGATGCAAATGTGCGAATCAGGAGAGATGACTCGGCATTTGCCCTACAGAGGGTTCGCCCTGTCAGAGTTGTCTTCCTTGCTTCCAGAGGGCAGCACCATGGATACCAAAAGAGGAATCCCCAAAGCAAGCGCCGCCAATTTGTATGTTTATTTTTTTCGAAGATATACTGGACAATAAACGCTCGACCCTGAGGTCGCACTGAGCATAGACTGGTCATAATAACATCGTACACCAACTATAGATTATGTTTATTACTATAAGTCTTTCTTCCCATGGTTTCATGTATTTTTTTCGTGCCAATACGGTTTTGGGGAAACCTGTATGGAGACACTGAGGGTTCCCCACTTGCCATTTAGGCTGGGCATAGTGCTGCCGATATTTTTGGGGACCATCTTTCGGAAGATTGACATTGGGACTCACTGGGGTAACAGCCTTATCGCTGGGACTGACGTCACCGGAAGTGACCTTTGTTCTTTTGACCCGGATGTGACCTATGACCTTTGAACTTTTGACACGGATGTGACGTCACAGTGACGTCATAGGCGAATCAGGCGAAAAGCAACTCCTACTTTAACGTACAGGGCGGAAGTGAGTATGAGCCCGGCTGATGTCACGCAGCGATGCGCACAATATGTTTTCGGCATTTCTGATTGGTTCAAATAGATGCAAGCTGTTGTAATGGCGGCACGTATGAATCTGTCCACAAGCTCCAGTTTTTGATGTTTTGATATGAATGGATCGGCGGTAGAAAATCGCAAAAAGTATTTGCTTACATGATGGATACGGGGAGATAGATCTTTCGTTCAGTGTATACATTAGTCACATGTTTCTTCTCCTTTAAGTTTCTTACAATGCTATACTTTAACAGTGATTGTCGATCAATTTATAAAAAAAAACATTCTTGACGAAAAAATATAATGATATGTACTCAGCTGTCCTTGAAGTTAAAACCTGTAAATGTAGATTTGTTGGGAAAGAGAATGAATTCCCTATAACGTTAAATTGGAGAGATATGCAAGAGGTGGGAAAAGTTGTCTGGCGCCACATGACTCAACAACAAATGTTCTCTCCTTAAGAGGTCTAATACTATTACTATACTGTACTATTCTAATTCGCCCATTTCCCCGCTCTCAAAAAATTGCCTCTTACTCTCTAATTGACGCCGGTTATATGTTCTCTCCATCGCATTACTATCAGCTGAAACGAGCGAAACGGCAACCATTTGTCTCGAGCGCAAATTTATTTCCATTCTTTTCCGTCCAACACAATAAAACTGATCTGATCAACTAGCTTAGACCGGAGATATATACCCGACACAGTGGTTTTGGGGTAATTGCTGGTTAAAAGTTCATGAATCCTGATACGCTATTTGAAAATGAAATGGTATAATGTGTTGAAAATTACAAGCGTCTGCTCCGTCATTCATAAATCAGCCGTCGTCCATTAAAAAATATCCGCGTCCATAATCCAAAGACCTACTCCATATTCCATATAACAGTATTAGCACCAAATTCATAAAGACAATCATAGTGCACATACACATAGGCTTGTTTCCTGCAAGAGCGAAGCGGTCAACAGTTTTCAATGATGCCGGCAAGACATCATGATGTTCCAAAAATATCAAATCCGTATCGCTGATCAGTATTCTTAATCCATAATATTCGTTGTAAAGTCGTCATCTAAAGAATGATGTATCTCAGTCAGGCTTTGATTGTGACTGTTCATATGAGAACCATGAAGATCTTGAAGTACATGGCTTCATACGGCCCCTAGCCCCAGGTTTAGCGGAATCAGACACAAGTTACGACACGTAACGCCATAGATCTTGCACGCTACGCTCGTATTTTGCTATCAGCATGCGATATGTATCGCCAAAACCCACATGATATCCTCAACTCTATCTTAAGGGACTTTGTTACCTTTCGTTTACCGGAACTCACCCGGCATCTCTAGACGACTGAGTACTCATATCAAATGACAATGAATAATAGTATATCATTCAAAACTGTTGATTGCAGCTGACGATTCAGCTATCTGACCGAAAAACTCAGATTTACTCTGGATTACAGCTTACACAGCCAGAAAAAATGGTGTTGGCCCAACATCCTTTTTTGGTGCTGAGATCTCGTCAGCACCTTAAAGAGGTGTTGAGAAATGGTGTTGACCAGTGTGAAGACTAAACAATGGTGTTCAGGCCAGTTCAACACCAAATAATGGTGTTAGTCAACACCAATCAATGGTGTTGAAAATGGTTCGACACCATATTTTGGTGTTCACTGACTAATGCTAATACTGGCTTAACATCAATTTATGGTGTTGGCCAACACCAATAATTGGTGGTTGAAATATATGGTGTCGGTGGAAATTAAACATCATTTATTGGTGTTGAGCTCAACACCATTTTTTAGTGTTAAACAACACCATTTTTCTGGCTGTGTACCTTGGCACTTATATTTATTGCCAAAATGGCGAAGGGCCCAAGAAGAATGTCAAAATAAAATCTTCTCTCTTGCTATACGTCTTGAGTTGACGTCGAGAGAGTTGTCACTACTCGTGGTAATTTATCTGGTTCATATCACGCGAGTTTGATCAAATCCTTATGAAACGAGCTTCGGTGAGTTTCGTTTTATCAAAGGATTTTGATAAAAATCATATAAATTGATTGGGAGTATAATAATGTATTTCGCACATCACAATATCCTAGCCTATAATTGTCGAATCAGAACGGATGTCCTTAGAGGAACCATATACATATACACATATACATAGGCTAGTTTCATGTAAGAGAGAAGCGACCAACATATGCCGATGTTCGTATCGTCAAATCCGTACCATTCCTCAATATTCTTTAGTCCAAATGATTTTGCAAGCCATAGCTATTCGCAGTCACGATATGGATATATTAGGTACACGATGTCAATGTGCCCCCTAGTCCCGGGTTGAGCGGAATTTAAAACGTTACACAACGTAGCGTCAAAGACATTACATAATGAAATAATTAGAGCGTCCGTAATCCAAAGATTTACTTCATATAACAACATTATTGCCAGATTAAAAAATGATCATAGTATACATAAACATATGCTACTTCCCTACAAGAGCGAAGCGGTCAACAGTTTCCACAGATGACGGCAAGACATGATGATTTTCCAAAATATCAAATCTTAATCTATATGGTTTTCTTTATAAAGTCGTTATCTAGAGAATGATGTATCTCAGTCACGCTTTGATTGTGACAGAGGATCTTGGGTTCATACGTCCCCTGGCCCCGGGTTAAACGGAATTATACAAAAGTTGTCAAACGTATCGCCACAGATCTTACTCGCTACGTTCGTATTTTGGTATCGGCATGGGATATGTATCGCCAATTTTGAGAATTTAGAGTGGAGGTGCTTGACGAATAGATCTGGTTTATAAGTTTTAGCGGAGATTAAAATAGTCAAATTTCACATAGGATTTTGCAAATGCTACTAGGCGAGATATGTATACGCCATATGCAAGTCACACTGGGATATTATTCTCCAGGAAGGGATAGTTAACGGATCATAGTTAATCATCTCTGTCGTAAAGTCGACGAGAGAGAAGGCCCACTTCAATTTTATAGAGATATAGGTCTAAATATAAAGTGCCGTCAGGGCTATCTGTGGTGTTCGTCAAATCCAATGAAGGTAGATATATATCGTTTACTGCTTCATATCTATAGCGATTATTCACAACGAGAAGATCGTCTATATAGACTTGGTGAATGAGAAAGAGCGGGCTTTGGAATTGACGGTTTTGGAAAGCGTCTGTCTATAGTCGTATTCATAAGAGAACAGATATAGCCCAGCCAGAATGGGTGCATAATGGATACTTACATGCTGTCGATATATTGTGTTACCAAATAGATATTATCACTGAGAAATTCAAGCAAATCTATAAACAAAGAAACATCCCACGAATGATATCCGACGTATGTGCAGAGCTAAAGAATGCGGGCAATAATGTCTTGTTGGGGGATTGTTGTATAGAGAGTCTTGAAATTCCACGTGTATACATGTCTTATGGTATGCGTCCTTTCAAATAAAGTACTTTAGCATAAAGACATTTCTAATTTTTTAAATTACATTCATCGTCGAGAGTTTAGAGAATTAGCCTGATGGTATAGTCTTGTCAAATTATTTTCTATATCTATGTATTTTCCGATGTGTGCATTCGTCATAGAAGGTCGTCTATAAAGCGTTTGGTGACTGAGAAGGAACGGGCTTTGAAATTATCACCTTTTGTGTAAATCCTGTGCCTAGAAGTATTCATAAGTTACTGGCTTATAGTGTTATCAAACTTAGCAATATACGTTATTTATGAGAAATTCAAACAACTCTATGAACAAAAAACATTATCCTTAAAATCCTTATTTTTTCAACACCGATACAAACAAGCAATGTATACAAGCAATGGACTGTGGAGTCTATGAGGTCCTGATGGTGATTTTATGTATTACATATAGAGAATAGAGAAATCTGAGGTAGTTGTGTCTGAACAGCATGGGTCCTTTTGCATCAAGTTCTTCTGCAAGATATTTAGAATTTCCAGCATCCATATACATTCGTCGCTCGGTGTGTTTCGAAAAAGTAAAGCAGTATTTTTTCTCAAAAAGATTTCACTTGCTGTAGGGATCGTATCAACAAAGGGGACATAAGTTTGATCGGACAACTTCTTACACCAGCTATGGATCTTGGTTTGTGTGGTGGTTTATGCATTTTGGGTGTAGGGTACAGTTTTGGTACATCGGTGTGAGCGTTGTTTCTTGGAGAGAAATTACAAGCGTCTAGTCCGTCATTCATAATCCAGCCGTCGTCCATCAGAGAATATCCGCGTCCATAATCCAAACACCTATTCCATATTCCACATATCCCTTCACTGAAACACTTTTGGTGCCTGTTGAATAACTCATTCAGGGCAAATGTTGTAGAGGAGTAAATAGACGCTGTCGCAGATGGTGGGCTTAACTTCAGAACCATCATCTGGTAATAGTAATATTTAAAAATTAACTCTACCAGACCTGAGCTTTTTGGGACCTGTCCAGGCCGAGAAGGGTTAATATTATATTATTTGGGATTTTGTCGGCTGAAACTATTACATGTACGTATTTACTTTGGAGGTCTACTGCAATTTTTAGTACGGTGGTGTCTCGCAGCATTTTCTCTGCTTGAGGAAGGATCTACAGGGATAGAAGGTATTTTCACGTATATTATCGGTTAATTAGCGTTTGGAATGCGTTTCAATAGCGCTCTCAACGTGTTTTATATTCGTTTCGGTTGATTCTTAAAGAACGCGTTTATACCTCCCAAACGCGTTTCCTCATCCGTGGGTTCCTTTATCTTTCGTTTCGTTTCGCTTGAAACGCGTTTTGCGAATGCGTTCGCAAACGCGTTTATGGGCGCGTTTTGTTGTTGTGATTGTTGTTAAATAAACATTACCGTCCATACAGTTGCTTCGTCGGGCGTTTACACTGTTTGGTGGGTGCTACATATTTGAATAACGGATGACCAAATCTCCGCGTCTTCAACCAACAAGTCAACAGCCGTAAGCGCAAGAAAAACGCGCAACTGTTGGTCCGGGCGATAAGTTCGTGGTAATACACATCGATGCGGCCTTGTCAAAATGGATGCTCGAACCACACTCGATACTTAGAGAGTAGACCAGAGATGATTCCAGGGTTTTCACCGCAAATTAGCAAACTTAAGGGCAAGCATTTACACATATTAAAATATACGCCGCAGATGCTTATTTCGTAGGACAGGGAATACAAAAAGCGGTTGTGGAAAACTCCGACACGATGGCTTCTTGACCTGGTTTGCGCGATTTGAACGAAGGAAAAACGCGTTCATGAAACGCGTTTATAAACGCGTTTCGATCAGAGCAAACGCGTTTGATAAGGGAAATGGGTTCTGATAATCGAAATAATTATGACATCTTAAGAAATATTGAAAGCGTTTCGTTACGCGTTTACGTTTAGCTCCGTTCGCGTTTCGTTAGGTCAAACTAAACGAAAATAAGCGGACACCGAACGCTTTTACCCCTGTTTTAAACCTTGGTAATTCACGACCGTACGACGACATTGAACGTATTTTGGGTCTTATTTGTTTCTATTAAACAGTTCTAAGTGAATAAGCTCTAAGAAGAAGATATTGCATCAGATCTAGAAGTGAAATAAAATCTACAACACCGGTCCTACGACAAGAGAAAATATTAGACTTTCGACACTGTTTTCACCACCTTTCTTAATGCTTTGTACATACCACGCATAATAGCATATGCTAAATTCTGCCAATAATTTTGCGTTGCAAGATCTGTTGCGCTCAGCGTCGTCGTTGTGTTCAATTTCACATAATCTGAGGTTAGGGGCGGTCAGAACTATATGTTTCTCAGATCTTTATGGTGTTTCAATCTGAATTCGAAACCCAATCGATTTTATTTCTCAAAAATAACACTCGTCAGTTTTTATGACAAGCTTCCCAAAATTTAAAGTTAGCTGCCTCCTCCGTTTGGCTAAGTATTTGATTGAATCTAGTAGTTTGACTTGTCACTGTGGCTAGCCTGAGTGTTCGATTTTGACTTATAGAATTATATTTTGACTGCACCCTAAAATGATCGTTCAACTCTCGGGAATGGAGTAGGGGTACACATACTATCTTACCACCAAAGTCTGTCCAATCTGTCGAAATTGAATATTATTTTGTTCGGCATACATTGACACCACTTATTCTGAAGACAACAACATACGACGTCGCTGAGGGATCATCTCCAAATGTCTAGCGAAACCGTATATTTTACTTAAAATTCCCATAAGAAGCTTTTCGTAAGTAAAATTTCTCTACGGATACCTACTCATCTAATTGTGGTGTCTCAGTCAGTCATGTTAAGCCTGTTAGTCAGTCATGTTAAACAAGTTTAATAATAAAGAATGATGAACAAATTCTAGAAGAGAGACCATCGATGTTAAATTCATTATGGTGTGTGTGTTCATCTACAAATTACAACATTCATCTTCGCGGTTGAGAGTTGCTGCAATGGTAAAAAATAATTCCGTCCAACTGCATAGGGATAAATCCAACTATCAGATCTAATATTCTCGAGGCATCGCCTAGATCTAAGTTTAATGATACACGGAGTGTGATGTCTGCATTTAATATTGCAGTATTCCTGTGTCCTTGGTCCAGCAGCGGCGGGAGAACGGCATTAACATCCCTTGCTCCACAAACACACTGAACCGGGCTGTGATTTGTATGTTGAAAAACGTTCGATCGCTCTTTAGCGTGACCTGAACCGTATGAACAATATTATTTTAAAAACACAGGATAATCAATCCCGTCTTTCCAATTTTACCCTGAGCTAACAGACGGCTCCAGTCAATCATTTGTTCCCCTGGAACGGTTTAATCTCATTTAGCAACTTAGGAGAATAGGTTCGATGAAAGAAAAACTCCTTCTAGCCATTGAAAGAAAAATAAGAATAATCAATTACAAGGAGTATTATATAATATGGCAGACTATCAATCTCAGATTAGAAAAGCGTCAAAGTTGAGCAAATTCTCAGATTACAAGCCTTCAGGTAATACTAACGGATTCAGAATGGTATTATCCAAGTACGTGCGACATAATCGACGTACGAGTTTTGGTCAAACCCCTAATGTACAGTGCCTGTGCAAAAACACATTTTGCTGAGTTATAATTAACGCCTAGCAAAAACAGATAAAGGCATCCATCAAGTTCACAAGCCTCATCACAAATTGGTTCAAATATATTTCTCGTGAGATAACAGTCGAAAGTTGCCTCGAGGCGCCTCTCGACTGAGTGGTCTTCCATATACAAGAGGAATATTACCAGAGCAACAATATATCAGAGCAGGGAACAGCTGTTCAGCGAGTTATCGATAATGATTTCGAATGCAGGCGCAGAATAATGATGATTAACTGATATATCAGACATCGCCTAGGAGAACAACTTGAATACATCATTCCTATGATACTCAATTATAGTTATTGTGAAACTTCCTTGCATGGAGCTGTTTGTTATTCAACGAAGAAAAAAACGTAATGCCTAATCGGTTCCTATAGGCCGCAAATTTCCGCTCGGCTAAGTTATGTCCCAGGGGAAATGTAGAATTCTAATGAATATGAGCAGCAGAGGCGACGAGCGTCTATGAATAACTCCGCATTTTTATATTGATGAGATTTGCAAGAGATGGGAAAGTTGAATCGCATTATCCTTTCATATGAAGCATTTAGCCCCAATAATAAATTCATTTAGAACGAAATCTTGAAACGTACATTTTTCAATGCAGTCGAGACCATATGCGCTCATTTCTCCCAATCTTCGTCACTAACAAATAATCGTTCACCAGTATTCGTGTATGTTATTGTTCCGCCAAATATAGGAAGCAAAACTATTATTGAAACGGTGATAGACAATGCAGTTAAGAGGAAATGTAGTATGTAGAGTGGTCGACAATAGCGAGTTAATAGAGAAAGAGAGAATCACACCTGGATGAGAGAGAATCACAACTGGATGAGAGAGAATCACACCTGGATGAGAGAATCACACCTGGATGAGAGAGAATCACACCTGGATGAGAGAATCACACCTGGATGAGAGAGAATCACACCTGGATGAGAGAGAATCACACCTGGATGAGAGAGAATCACACCTGGATGAGAGAATCACACCTGGATGAGAGAGAATCACACCTGGATGAGAGAATCACACCTGGATGGGAGAGAATCACACCTGGATGAGAGAGAATCACACCTGGATGAGAGAATCACACCTGGATGAGAGAATCACACCTGGATGAGAGAGAATCACACCTGAGAGAATCACACCTGGATGAGAGAGAATCACACCTGGATGAGAGAGAATCACACCTGGATGAGAGAATCACACCTGGATGAGAGAATCACACCTGGATGAGAGAGAATCACACCTGGATGAGAGAGAATCACACCTGGATGAGAGAATCACACCTGGATGAGAGAGAATCACACCTGGATGAGAGAATCACACCTGGATGAGAGAGAATCACACCTGGACGAGAGAATCACACCTGGATGAGAGAGAATCACACCTGGATGAGAGAGAATCACACCTGGATGAGAGAATCACACCTGGATGAGAGAGAATCACACCTGGATGAGAGAATCACACCTGGACGAGAGAATCACACCTGGATGAGAGAGAATCACACCTGGATGAGAGAGAATCACACCTGGATGAGAGAGAATCACACCTGGATGAGAGAATCACACCTGGAGAGAGAATCACACCTGGATGAGAGAGAATCACACCTGGATGAGAGAATCACACCTGGATGAGAGAATCACACCTGGATGAGAGAGAATCACACCTGGACCTGGATGAGAGAATCACACCTGGATGAGAGAGAATCACACCTGGATGAGAGAATCACACCTGGATGAGAGAATCACACCTGGATGAGAGAATCACACCTGGATGAGAGAGAATCACACCTGGATGAGAGAATCACACCTGGATGAGAGAGAATCACACCTGGATGAGAGAATCACACCTGGATGAGAGAGAATCACACCTGGATGAGAGAATCACACCTGGATGAGAGAATCACACCTGGATGAGAGGATGAGAGAGAATCACACCTGGATGAGAGAATCACACCTGGATGAGAGAATCACACCTGGATGAGAGAGAATCACACCTGATGAGAGAGAATCACACCTGGGATGAGAGAGAATCACACCTGGATGAGAGAATCACACCTGGATGAGAGAGAATCACACCTGGATGAGAGAGAATCACACCTGGATGAGAGAATCACACCTGGATGAGAGAATCACACCTGGATGAGAGAATCACACCTGGATGAGAGAATCACACCTGGATGAGAGAGAATCACACCTGGATGAGAGAGAATCACACCTGGATGAGAGAATCACACCTGGATGAGAGAATCACACCTGGATGAGAGAATCACACCTGGATGAGAGAGAATCACACCTGGATGAGAGAATCACACCTGGATGAGAGAGAATCACACCTGGATGAGAGAGAATCACACCTGGATGAGAGAATCACACCTGGATGAGAGAGAATCACACCTGGATGAGAGAATCACACCTGGATGAGAGAATCACACCTGGATGAGAGAATCACACCTGGATGAGAGAGAATCACACCTGGATGAGAGAGAATCACACCTGGATGAGAGAATCACACCTGGATGAGAGAGAATCACACCTGGATGAGAGAATCACACCTGGATGAGAGAGAATCACACCTGGATGAGAGAATCACACCTGGATGAGAGAGAATCACACCTGGATGAGAGAGAATCACACCTGGATGAGAGAGAATCACACCTGGACGAGAGAATCACACCTGGATGAGAGAGAATCACACCTGGATGAGAGAGAATCACACCTGGATGAGAGAATCACACCTGGATGAGAGAATCACACCTGGATGAGAGAATCACACCTGGATGAGAGAATCACACCTGGATGAGAGAGAATCACACCTGGATGAGAGAATCACACCTGGATGAGAGAATCACACCTGGATGAGATTCTTGGCCTCAGATCCGACATTTAATATTCAGTCGTCGTCCGCCAGAAGTATTTCCGCGTCAATAGTGGGAAGACCTTTGTGATATGATTGATCAATTATTTGTTTTAAGAATTATTAAACACTTAGAATCGAGCCATTTCCCCCTCATCATCGACTCACTCACTCCTGTGATAATATTATGAGTAGACTGCAGTGATAATATTATGAATGCAGTTACAGATATTATAAGGGTAAACTTCGGTGATACTATTATCAATGCAGTCAACAATATTATAAGGGTAGACTGAAGTGATAATATTATCAGAGTGGACTGCAGTGATAATATTATCAGACCAGTAAATCCCCTCACTCCTCTGTTGAGTGCACTGATAATATTTATATCCTCAGTATATCCTAATAATATTACCACTGGGCTGAGTGAGTCGATGGTGAAGGGTAATTGGCTTGATTTTAGGAGTTTAATAACTAAAAAAAAAATAAAAAATAATAGAATGTTTATTACAGTTATCAGCAATTCCAAATTTGCATTATAAAAGTGAAAAAACGGGAAGAAAACATCTGGTGTCTCGCATGAGAAAAGCAGTCAACAGTATTCAATGACGAAAGCGGATGAAATATTCATTTTGACAAGTTGACGCTATTATTGTGAAATCATCAGACAAACCAATGATGTTGAGTGTCTATGGTTCGTATTTGTACATGAAATGAATGTGTAATGAAATTACAAGATCGTGTAAAATTGCAATGACGAGCGGCAACCACTCATGCATTCGTATTCGTCGAAAGACTTTCAAAATGTTTTGAAGTATAGATAAATTCACCCGTGGTGTCGATAGCTACAATTTAATTAGTAATCTATAAAAATGCTGAAATCCTATATACTTTTTGTACAAACAGAATCAACTAAACCCAACCAGAATCCCCCCATTCGGGTGCAAACCGAGCCTCCGCTGTCTACATGTAAGATTCAATGACTCTGACTCTATTTTCGAAGAGACTAGATTCATGGTTGGTCGGATTGATGTCCGGTGAGAAATAATTTCAATAAGAAGGATGATAATGTTATGTCATTAACGAATACAGTTTAAGGTACTACAGTGAATTACACTTGAAGAGATTGAAGTTTACTATACTAACGTTTCGTCGTTAAGATTGTTGAGATGACGAAATGGTTTTATCCACAATCGACTCTAAAGATTTATTCGCGAGCTTAATGGAGAATCAATCTCAATCATGTCAAGATGACCATCTGTAAATGGAAAAGTAACACACAAAATACAGCGTATTCACACAGCGGTTTGAATATACTAGTTTCGCTGTGCGCGTTCTAGTAATTCCAGATTGGCTTGTTGAAATATGAATTACATACAAACATCAAAACCGACATTCCGTAGGCATCTGCCTGTCACCATAAATAATTATGATGTCAAAAAACGAAAGACCGGACACTATTAGAACCAAAAGATAAGCCATCATAAGTAATTATGACGTCAACAAACGAAAGACCGGACACTATCAGAACCAGAAGATAAGCAGGCAAACACAAAAATAGAAATAAACTAGTTTCTTGCAAAAAAAGAAGAAGAAGAAAAAAAAAAATTACTCGGAGCCAGCAGACGGCTCTCTTCGAGTGGTTTTATCTGAGCTCGCAAGTTAGAGGATTTCGACATTTATAGATAGCAATTACACGAATAATCAATCACAGTGACGGCTATAGCATAAGGCAGCCAATGAATCCCAGATAAGAAAAGTGTCAATCTGGACCCCCCCCCCCCCTTCTGGTCACAAGAAATATCAGAACTACAACTACAAGCCTTCGGGATACACTAACGGTTTCAGGATGATATCCAATTACGTCCGACCTTATTATGATCCGGCCAAACCTATAACGTAGAGTATCTGCACCAAAATACGTTTAGCTGCGTTAGTTATAATTATCGCCTAGCAATAATTGTGAAAATCATCCATGGGTCTATTGACACCTCATCACATTTGATTCAAATATATAGGATGGCAGTCGAAAGTTGTACCATGGCGCTTCTCAAGTGAGTGAACTTGAATATGTGAAAGAGGTATTATCAAAGAGCAACGAACAACTATCCATAATGATTTCTGATGCAGGCGGGTCGTAATGATGATTAAAATCGCGATTAAATAGAACAAAATTGAGTACTTCATTTTCTATGATACTCAATTATAGTTATTGTGAAATATCCCCGAGTGGATCTGTTTATTATATAACGTAGAAAAAGCGTAATCCCTAATCGGTTACTATAGGCCGCAAATTGCCGATCTGATAAGGTATGTCCCAATGGAAATGTTTAATGAGTGTGAGGATCAGATGCGGCGAGTGTGTTGGGTATCCGTCGTCTATAAATACCTCCGTAATTATAATTAGGTGAGATTGGTAAGAGGTGTGGAAAGTGAACCGCATCATCCTTTTTATATGAAACATTTAGCTCCAATAATTTTAGCGTATTCGCGTAGAACGAATCTAAAAAATCTACTTTTTTAATAATGCAGCCGAGACCATATTGGCTCATTTCCCTGAATCCTCGTCACTTAACAAATAATCGTTCATGAGTATTCGTGTATGTTATTGTTCAGCACACTATAGGAAGCAAAACTATTTTTGAATCAGGCTGATAGATAATGAAATAAAAGCGGAACTCTGGAAAGTATAATATTAGATATATAGGTTTGTCCTAGACAGGGTAGCCAGAGAAAGATGAACATTCTTGTTATCAGATCCCACATTTAATATTCAGTCGTCGTCCACAAAAACTTTCCGCGTCAATAATCTTTTCATTTTACAGTTAATTCCAGATATACATTAAACAAGAAAAAAGAAGAAAAGAAGATGTCCTGCAAGAGAAAAGCGGTCAACAGTTTTCAATGACGACAGCAAGATCCTATCCTATGCTGACCTGGATCATGTTTATGTGAAAGTTCAGTGGTGCTCTCCGGATCTCCTACAACAATGCCTGCTCACATGTAAGTAATCCATAAAAAGCAGATAATTCATTTGGACAAAATGACGCTATTATTGGAAATAATCAGACCTTCCAATGACATTGAGTATCTATGTTTCGGATTGATATTGTATATGAAATTAACGTGTAATGAAATTACAAGATCGTGCCAAATTGCAATGACGCGTGACAACCACTCATGTATTCTTATTGGTCGAAAGCCTCCGCTGTCAATACGCAATGTTCCGTGTAAGAGTCAATGACTCTGGTCAATCAAACAAATACAGGCAGTGAAATATTCTTCGGTCAAACTTGCATATCTCTCCAATTCACCAGGAACTCTGAACCTAGCAATTCAAGTTCACACTGAGGAACACATCAGCCCACTCCGCACTGGCATTTCGGAGCACCCATCATCGACGAGAATAGACTCATTCTCGGTCGGGTTTATGTCGACATAAATGGGGATTATGGTTCATATAATGTGCACCAGAACTCTAACGTTTGAGGTATCACTCTCACCATTATACTATGGTAAATTGTTTTCTTACAGTTTCCATCGCATGACCATGTCCGTCATTTATATGTCAATTAAAAACATAAATTCCCTGTTGAAAGTTGGTATTGTCGTAAACTGTCAATATTGCATATGTCCAATCGTATGGAAGTAGATTCAATTGTCAGATCTGATATTCCTGGCGAACTACTGGATCTAAATCTAATCGAAAACGGAGTAAGCTTTTCCTATAGCAAAATTTTTGTGATCATGGTCCAGGGACCGTAGGGGAACTGTACATTAAATCCGACGTGTTCCACGAACACACTGAATCAGGGTGTGATTTGGATGGCGGATAACGTTCGTTCGCTCTTGTGAGGGATGTAAAATGTATTCACAATTACTTGAAAACAAGATTATCATTCCAGTCTTTTCAAGTTTAATCTGAGCTAACCGACGGCTGCAGCCAATATAAATGTTCCTTGAAGCGGTTTTATAAAACTGAGCAATTTCGAAGAAGGGTTTCGATAAGTATGTTATTCCTTTCACCCAATAATAGCAATTATACGAATAATCAATCACAAAGCATGGTACATCGAATGGCAGCGCATGAATCTTAGATCAGAAAAGCGTCAATTTGAGCAAATTACCCCCCCCCTCCCCCCCTCCCCCTGAGAATTTCAAGCCTTCGGGATATACCAGCGATTTCAGAATTTTATCCAATTACGTCCGACATTATCGACGTACGAGTTCCGGCTAAACCTATAATGTAAAGTATCTGCGCCGAAACACATATTTCGGTGTTAGTTATAATTAACGCCTAGCAAAAGCAGCGGAAATCACCTTATAAATTTAATCGTCTCATGACAAATTGTTTCAAATATATTCCGTCGTATCCGGTTGCCGCCGCAAGGTTCCCTTAGGCCTACCGAACCTTCTCTTACGGAATAGCAGCAGATTTCAAGTATGGTGCCAGCACATTCCCATCAGGAAATACCAGCATGCACACAGTACATACATGTATACATGGTGGAGAATGACTTTTTGGAACCTGTCCAGGCCGGGGGGGGCATTTCGGTCCTCCAAATTATGTTTCTTACCACTTGCGCTAGGAGGCCTAAAACTTACCACACTATATCCTTGGGTCAAGCTCTACCAGAAAATGAAAAAAAAAATCAAGATGACCTCTTTGGCGACGTCACAGTGCAAAACTGATGATAAATTAGTGAATATTAATGCAATGTGAAATAAAATAAGATTTTGCACCCTCTTCCCAGCGGAAAAGCAGGAATTTTGAAGAAAAAAGACGAAAACCTCACTTTTCAGGGGGTAATGCAAATAGGCTCAATATGCCTCCAATATGATAAACTACAATGTCACGGCGTGAGGCCTGGTAGGGTTATCCTAGATGATCCAGCGTGTTTCGCTTATGTTACAATTTCAGCTTGGTCCCACCATGGGAGATGCAGACAGTACAGGTCATGCTGCATCCATGCCAAAATTATACAGCATGATGCTAGCATGATAGCTACAGCACATACAGGAGCGTGGTACATTCATAATGAGAATTTCAGCATGGTTCAGCATGAATGCTACAGCCTGCGGAGGGACATGCTGTGCCAATACGGGAATTCCAATATGGCACATGCAGCTACAGAGTTAACAGCTACGGGGTAGCTGGGCAATATCACAAAGTTACTGGATGACATGTTTAATTTTTTGCCTGAATAATGCAAATTACAACACATATAAGGGAAGTGGGAAGAGGTGCCGACATACTGACAGAGTCATATGACTTCACAGTATAGTCTTCCGGTTGACCAATTTTAAAGCACATACCAAGAATCTAACGATTCGCGATATGTGTTGTATCTCAGGTACGCTTTTATTGTACCTGTTCATATGGCATCTTGGATGATATGACCACACGGCCCCTAGCACCGGCATAAGCGGTATTAGATACAAATCTAGAGAGCTATGATGGAAATACGTATATTGGTAATTGGTGAGTTGATTCGCTGTGACAACTCGTACACTGGAAATTGGTGAGCTGTATCGTCGTCAGATGAAAATGACGGCATTTAACACAAAAGACTAGTCTGTAAGGCCCGATGTCGACCCAGCATCAACTTCCCACAAATGCCAACATATATCAAAGATCAAAAGGTCTGTACAGAGGGTGGGCCTCAGGGACGAAACATCCACCAGCAGAATCTCGCCATATACAGGTAAAAATTACAACACATATAAGGGAAGTGGGAAGAGGTGCCGACATACTGACAGAGTCATATGACTTCACAGTATAGTCTTCCGGTTAACCAATTCTAAAGCGCATACCAAGAATCTACTTCCCACTTTGTTCTTTGTTATTTCTTCCTAAACGTCTGTCATTTTTTAAATTACATAAATTTAATGTGAATTGATTGTCCAAGTGTCCAAGATACTTCTGTGTAAATATTGAAATACGCCCATATTCAATTCAACAGATTATTTTCTGTTGTGCTTCAATAGCTTGATGGGCTATAATATCTCAAGCAAGCTATTATATAATATCTCCAAAATGAGGCTTGTCCCCAAGCTAAGAAATATAATAGGCCCCACTCTCTATTTCCTAAAACCACCCATATGCCCCGTCTCGTAACCTCAAATATTCCAACATTGTACCTTCTAAGTTGGAATTGTAATTGATTTTTTATAGTCACAATTAACAATTTCAAATCCCAATTTTCAAAATTTTAGATTAAATATAGTTTCGTATTTCAAATTAAGACTCCCTAATTATAAAAGCGCGAGGTTAAATTGATTACTATTAGCAATTTTTTACTTTATTGATATTACTCATACATGTTGTCCTATTTGTCATCTGTTGATACAGGTGTATGTTTTGTCTGCTAGAGGGGAGCGGGTGGTGAGAGTTGTTGAAATTGTAATATTAATGTCCTTTTTAAACAGGGAAGTTTCCCTGTTTCTTGCGATGCTAGGTGAACTGGCTTATGGGTAATTTCAGAGGTGCCATCTATCCAAGCGGTATGGTTTTCATTACAACACCCCTGCGCAAAATGAGAGAATGACTGAAACTTCCGCGTCACTCCGTTTATTGAACGCGATATGAAGTAGTTCCACATAGTTTCGAATAATTTCTCTGAATTAATCTCACGACGAGCCGTTTCTAGGTGCAGATATTGGAGAATGTGTCGGTTTCGTTTCCTGGACAACACTTTTGGTGATATCTTGTGAGATTTTCTTCGAAAAATTGTGTTTTGTCTGTAAACTGGTCAATATGGTACAAGTCGTTGTCACGGAATATGCCGACTTCATTTTCGGCTCTGATAGCCAATGAAATACACCGAATTGACGAAATGACGTCATGTTTTAAGATCGGCTGAACCGCACTGCCAAAATTATAGTGCAGTCCCGGTGAGAGAGTTTGAAAAGGAGAGAGGAGGAGGCAGTTTCGTTTTCGCTCCATCAGTCGATTGGAGAGTTTTGACACTGTGCGAGTGTGGCATTCTGACAGATCGAGGTGTGTAAAACGTTTTATACCCGTCACTTAGTTGATTACTTGTTTCCCGGCGCACACTTGTTAATATTGTCAAATAAATGAATGTTGCAAGTTTCCGCGCTACTGCATGATTGGAGCACATGGCATGACTGAAAGCCGCCGTTTTGTGTGCTAAGTTTGAAAACATTTCTTGAAAGGAAAACTTGATTTATTTCATCAAGCGAAAGCATCCGTTTTACTGCAATTTTCAAATTGACTGATCTTATCGTCTAGCATCATTTGTCATCTAGCAAAAGTATAGCTGAACGTCGCTCGACTGGGCTCACTCCGTTCAACTCAGCCTATCACGTAACAATGGCGCAAATTCCCCACAGATTCTATGGGGCGCTGTACACTCGATTTTCTCGGAGTTCGTCCGGCTTTTAGCTCTGCTGTGGCTAGATAAACATCTTACACATATTATACGACATTAACTTCAGAAAATCTTTGCAAAATAAAGACAAATCTTACCTTAGACGACCAACATCAGTAAAATCCAAACGACGGTAGACTGCGCGTGCAAAAAACGTTCCAAATTTACGCGCGGTTACTGGTTTTCAAAAAGTGGTATCGTGCACGGAAACGGACCGAATTGAATCTGCCCAAAAGAATTAGATTCCAGCGGACAAGAAACCGCGATGGAAATATAGATAGAAATATATATATAAGTTCTCTTCCCACTCTCTCACCATTGAAAGATTTAACAATATTATATCCTTTAAACATTTATTCACATACTGAACTGTACACAGCTATTTTCATATATTAAGGAGGGCAATATTCTGGAATCAAAGCAAGTGATATTTTATGTGATCTCAATTCGTAGAATTTGCTTTTATTTCCATCGCGGTTTCTTGTCCCTGAAATGCATACTTTTGAGCGGATTCAATTCAGTCCGTTTCCGTGCACGATACCACTTTTTGAAAACATGTAACCGAGAGTAAATTTGGAACGTTTTTTGCACGCGCAGTCTACCGTCGTTTGGATTTCACTGATGTTGGTCGTCTAAGGTAAGATTTGTCTTTATTTCGCAAAGATTTTCTGAAGTTAATGTCGTAGAATATTTGTAAGATGTTTATCTAGCCACAGCAGAGCTAAAAGCCGGACGAACTCCGAGAAAATCGAGTGTACAGCGCCCCCATAGAATCTGTGGGGAATTTGCGCCATTGTTACGTGATAGGCTGAGTTGAACGGAGTGAGCCCTGTCGAGCGACGTTTAAGATTGAACTAGCAAAAGTAATGTTCTTGATTCTTACCATATCCGTAATGACAGCTCGTTGAACAGGTCAGGGAAAAGGACTAACTGGGATATATATCCCAATTTGGATATTTTTTTCATACTCTCATATTTTCAAGCTGGCATATTTTGCTAGTTCTCCTGCTCGTATAAAGACATACAACAGTGGTTAGTGGTGGGAAGTATACTGCAACAGTGAAGTAGATTCTATCTTGTTTTTGTAGTTTAGATGTCGAAAATCGGTGAAAATATCCTAATTAGGATATATTTCAATATCCAAACTTTGATTTAATATCCCCGGTATACCCCACTTAGTCCTTTGCTCTGACCTGTTGAAGTTGACAAAATAATTTTCCGTTTGGGCCAGGCAGTGGAGGTAAAATTAATTTTTGATGTTAATAATGGTTTTCTGTGTCTGTGATTTGAATTTTTTAGTAACGTAAGAGTATTTTTGCCGTGTGCAATTGCTGAATGTGATTTCAAAATAATTATTCGATGCACCGGTAGGCATACGTGTAATCTTGAAGAAGACCTCTAGGCTACTTATAGTATTTCTGGTTGTCAACTGGCACACAAATAAATGAATATAAATCAGATTCATTGACTTTATTCTTGTACATGTCTACAATAACAATGTCATTGAGATTTGACTGCAGGTTGCAGTGTGCATGAATACATAAACCATGTGTAACGGTTAACCGTTTGTGATTGGACTGTTCGAATCGGAGGGGGGGTGTGTCACCGCCAGTGGTTGGAAATGCATTCCCTCGTGGTTCTCGCTTACCAGCGCGAGATAGGTGTTGCCTTTTATGTGGAAAATTCTTTACGGACTATGGATTGGGATGGCATTCCCATTTATGGACTATGAACTGTAATTTCGCTGTGAAGGCGATTTTTCGGGTGTTCGCAACGGTGCCGGGGGGTGAAGAGTGGCCCCGGCTATATAAGCTCGAGCAGACGGAGGGAGCGTGTTCAGACCAGAAAGCCAGCGCTGGATAAAGCACGTCCAGGTACAGCCTGTAACTTTCGATTTTGGCGTAATTTACGGTTGGGCCGTAAATGCAGTTGTTTTGGCCTGGGAGTCTAAAAGCTTGTACGATCCTGTAGCTAGTGTAACCTGTAAAAACACGCCAATCCAATGAGAATTTGCCAGCTCGCATTTTCGGTGTGGAAACGTGTTTGTGGTTATACTATAGTTTAGGAAACACGACAGCGTGGCGTGTCTAGTATAGTTGTGGGGTATTTGATAATACTGTAATGAGACATGTGTTTGCCCGTAGCACATTCAGGCAACTTGCATGGTCTAACTTCAGTATAAAATAAGGCTTTTAGGTCTATACCAGTAGGTTGATAAGTTCGACATTATTGCTGTGCTATCCCGCTGCACTGGGACTAAAGCCACAATATTTAGGTGTCGATCTTGTTGACCGTGAAGCGGTATATGACAAAAGTTAGGGATTCCCTCCACCCCCTGAAATATGCAACTGCACTAAATACAGAGGTAAATCAACCAAGTTTCCCCCTGCCATAATCCTACGACGTATCGTGTAGCCTGTGATTCGGCGCAGACGGCCGGGCAACGCTATACGGGACGGAAACGGTCGCAGTTATTACAGCCGGGCGGTGCGAGTAAAGGCACAGGCGGGCGAGCCGTTTTCGTCGGGAAACATCGATAAACTGGGCCGGACGCTGTGGGAGCAAGAAAGGTCGCAGACAGTTACACAGACGGCGTATAGCTGGCCAAAGACAAGTTACAGATACAGCTCACAGATCACACAAGAAAGATACAGAACACAGATTCCACAAGAAGGATATGTGTATTTATCACACATTACAAGCAAATTAAGACACACAGATCATAAACAGCACAGTACAAGTCCCGACATACAGATCACAGATTATACAGTCAAGAAAGCTACAGAACACAGATCCCACAAGAAGGATATGTGTATTTATCACACATTAAAGAAAGATACACAGAGCACAGCCCACACAGAAAAAGACAAGACATACAGATCACAGACCGCACAGTAAAGGCAAGTTACGATGCAGGCGGGCTTCGTTTCACCGATGTAAAAGTGGTAACAAGACTTACAGACTGTACAGTCAAGCCAAGGCTTAGATTACAGCCAGTGAAGAACAGACAGGGTCAAAGACAAGATACAAGTTACAGACAGTAAAGAAAAGACAAGGCACAGCACAGACAGGCTTCCCCTCCCGAGAAACGTTGACTAAACGTGAAATCTACAGACCTGCGACCGGGTCGCCAAAGGTCGCAGAAGGTCGCAAAAGGTCGCAGTGGCTTGCGACCGGGTCGCAGAGGGGTCGCCAACGACGGTTGCCATGCAGTAATGATGTTTCATCGGTACCAGAGGAAATGATAATACCATATATACCCAAGTAATTGTCCTGACGGTCACGGAGAGTGAGTGGTGCGTGGTGCTACCTGAGAGATCGTCTTGAAGTTGTGTAGTCACAGGCGTGTCTATAGACGGGTCGCAGCAGCCGTAAGGGTTGAGACGCCGGGCTATACTTACCTGTGAGGGAAGCAGACTGGTGAGCTGACAAGTTAGGGTCAGGCTCCGACGACTGGGGGTGAAGAACACGCCGGGTTGCCACGTTTCTGGAGAGAGCGTCACTGCCGTGACGTTCCAACGACTGGGTGTCGTATCTGGAGAGAGCGTTACCGCGTAACGTTCCAACGGGCCGTGACGTTTCAGCGACTTGGGGCCATATCTGGAGAGAGCGTCACTGCCGTGACGTTCCAACGCCTGAGGGTATATATATATTGGGGAGAACGTTACCGCCGTAACGTTCCAACGGGCCTTGACGTTTCAACGACTGGGTGTCGTATCTGGAGAGAGCGTTATATCCTTAACGTTCCAACGACGGGGTGCCATCCCTGGAGAGAGCGTCACACCCGTAACGTTCCAACGACGGAGGAAGAGAAGGGCCAGCAGCCAGGCCGCCCTTATCCCCAGAAGAGAAGGGCCAGCAGCCCGGCCGCCCTTATCGCGCATAGACATAAAGCACTATATTAACTATAAAGCTATATGCATACACTCTCATATATATATTATTGCCATATAACATCAAGCTTAAACTGCACACATTCTCTTCTATTATCCACATATACACCAGGGATACGTATCCGTTAACTCTATGTGCACACACCAAGTGTACGTATCCGTTAACCTTATATGCACACACCAAGTGTACGTATCCGTTAACCTTATATGCACACACCAAGTGTACGTTAACTTTGTGTGCACACCTCCTCTCGCATCACGTGTATATATACATCAAGTTTATTTGCATACACTCTCCTAGTGTCTGTACATATATGTAAATATCATAACGTTACATCTCCTTAGACATTCTGTCTAAGCCACGCGGTTCTACGCTATTATTTGTAACCGCGTATACTATTTGTGCAGAATATACCATATAGACCTTTACATTAGAGTCAGTCATCCTTATAGGGTTGTGATCACCTCTTCGAGCCCCGGATCTCTACTAGTGAAGGGGTTAACGACGGTGACGGCCAGAATGCCAGTGGGCAATCCCGGTTATTGATTCGTTTTCTCGTAAACACCACGACTGGTCCTGCTCGTACACGTTACACGGAGAAAACTGGTGGCAGCGGTGGGATCTGGCCTGATCTACAACAGAAGAGAACAACCGACTACTAGAGATGACCGACAACCACGTCCTGCTGACAACTCCATTACCCATGAGTTCCCTAGCAACACCGAGGCGTACGAACATAGCGGGCCTACGAGCTATCCTACAGGGGAGAGAGCGATTGAGGACGGGGTTACCTGGTTCAGCGACATTGGCGACGACAGAAGGCGTGAGTCCGGTGGGAGCACCGTCCGAGCTGTCAACGCCCGCCATCGTCGAGACCGAGACCTCGTCGACCCTCCGAGTGCTACTAGAGGTCCTCAAAAGCTTACAGGCAGAGATGCAGACGATGCGGGCGACCTTCAATCAGACGACGATGGGAGCCCCAGCGCACACGTCCACGCCCAGGGCCGAAGAGGGTACTACCAGAACCCCCATAGACCAGCCTGTACGGGAACAGACGATTTGCGACCGGGTCGCAGAAGCTGGCGACCGGGTCGCAGAGGGTCGCAACCGGGTCGCAGAAGGGCACCATTCAGCGGCTGATACCAGTGGGGGAGCCACAGTCACGACCATCCCTGTTTCCCGTAAGACGTTGGTTAAGGCTTCGACCTATGATGGGAGTACGCCCTGGAGAGATCACCTGGTACATTTTGAGCATTGCGCAGCCTTGAACCAGTGGACGCTGGAAGAGAAGGGACAGCACTTGGCCGTATCCCTGCGGGGGCCAGCACAACAGATTCTCTCTAGTCTGAAGATGAAACCAGGGGAGGCAAATTTCATCTGCCTACGTGATGCCTTGGAGCGACGCTTCGCGTCGCCTAACCAAACAGAGCTGTATAAGTCCAAGCTGAAGTCAAGGCGACGACTGAGGGGAGAAGATCTACCCGAACTGGGCCAAGCTCTGGTGAGACTCAGCCAGATGGCCTACCCCGACGCCGGTGATGAGGTCCAAGACACCCTGGCCCGTGATCAATTCTTCGAGGCAATTGGAGAAGACCTACGGTTCAAAGTCTGGCAGTGCCGCCCGAAGTCCCTAGACGAGGCTGTACATGCAGCAGTGGAAGTAGAGGCCTTCCAAGACGCCCAACGTCGACGTCCCGACCCCACGGCTAGAGCCGCTGCAGGAGAAGACATCCCGGCTGACGTTCCTGAGGATGGTGAGGACGCGCAGGCCCGACTTCGAGCGGAGATTGCTACCCTGATGGAAGAATTTAAGAGGCGTTTCCCAGGGCGGGGACGCTCAAGTTCAAGGCGGGGGCAGAGGGCGGGACGACAACCACGACGGGGATGTTGGAGGTGCGGAGAAGACGGCCATTTTAGAGCGGCGTGCCCTAGACGTTCACCCTCTCCGCCCCCGAGACGACCGCCCGGGTCCGGGAATCCACCAAAGCCCCAGGGACCGAAGCCTGCGCTTCATAACCAGGGAGAAGCAGGGATATACCTACCCGCGTCTATCGGGCCGGTGAAGGTGATGTGCTGTGTGGACTCCGGAGCATCTATCTCCTTGATCAGCCGCCGGATATGGGAACAGCTTGACCCAGATGTGAAACCAGTCCTTCGAGACTCCCGGTACCAGTCCATCAAGGTAGCTGACGGTTCCCATATGCCTTTACTCGGAGAGGGAGACTTCAGGATATCGATCCAGGGGACGGTGTGGAAGCACACGCTGGTTGTGGGAGATCTGTCCATTGACGCCATCTTGGGGTACGACTTCCTGTATCGCCACAGCTGTATACTTGACGCAAGAGGGCATCGATTGAAGCTGGGAGGCAAGTACCTGCAATGCGAGGTTGTAGGAAGTTTCGATTGTTATCGTTTGGCCCTGGCTGAGACCATCACCATACCGCCTAGAACCCAGATGCGTGCCCCGGCCAGGGTGGAGGACGCACCGCCGGGGGAGATTGGACTAGTAGAGGGTGAGCTCGCATTTACGGAGAAGACCGGCCTAGTCCTGGCGAGAACACTCTCTCGAGTTGCATCTGATGGTAGTGTGCCTATTCGTATGCTGAACGCTTCCGATGAGTCCACAGCCATTCACGCTGGTACCTTCTGTGGTAGTATGTCCACACTGGGTGATGATCCGGAGGAGCCTACAGAGCCGAGGGCGCGGACGACGACCCTGCCGGCATATATGCGGCCGGCGTTGGAGAAGTCCAAGGATGGCCTGAGTGCAGCCCAGCTGAGGGAAGTTGAACAAATGCTGAATAGACACGCTGGTTTGTTTGCGGCCGATGACGATGACCTGGGATGTACGACCAGGGTGCAGCATCAGATAAAGACGGGGAGTGCACCCCCGATTCGTATTCCACCTAGAAGACCGCCCCTTCATGCTCGATGGGAGATCGACAAGCAGGTTGACGAGATGTTACGACGAGGTGTGGTCGAGCCCTCCGCGGGACCGTGGTCGGCCCCTGTCGTCCTGGTGAGGAAGAAGGACGGTAAATCTCGATTCTGCGTCGATTATCGGGCCCTGAATGACGTCACAGAGAAAGACGCATATCCTCTGCCAAGGATCGATGACAGTCTTGACGCACTGAACGGGGCACAGTGGTGGTCTACCCTCGACTTGATGTCCGGATACTGGCAAGTTGAATTGGCGCCTGAGGATCGATGCAAGTCCGCGTTTTCCACCCGGAAAGGCCTTTACCAGTTCCGCGTTATGCCGTTCGGGCTGGGCAACGCCCCTGGAACCTTCGAACGCCTAATGGAAGCCGTATTGGCCGGTCTGCAGTACGAGACATGCCTCATTTACCTCGACGATATCATCGTGTTCGGGAAGACGTTTACCGAGATGCTGGCCAACTTGGAGGTGGTGTTCCAGAGAATACAACTTCATGGGCTTAAGTTGAAACCCTCCAAGTGTGTCATTGGCGCCCGAAAAGTCACCTACCTGGGACACGTGTCCGGCGCCGGTATCGAGACGGAACCGGAGAAGGTCCAGGCTGTGAGAGACTGGCCCACCCCAGTCTCCCAGACCGAGGTACGGAGTTTCCTCGGATTGTGTAGCTATTATCGGAGGTTCGTCAAAGACTTTGCGACCGTGGCAGCGCCCCTGCATCAACTTACCCAGAAGGAGAAGAGCTTCGTGTGGACCGACGATTGTCAGGTCGCATTTGAGACCCTGAAGGAGAAGATGATAGCGGCGCCCATCCTGGCCATGCCTGACATGTCTAAACCGTTTATCCTGGACACGGATGCCAGCGGTTGGGGCATCGGAGCTGTTTTGTCCCAAGAGGTCGACGGACAGGAGAGGGTGGTGGCCTATGGCAGCAGGGTACTCACCAAGGCTGAGAAGGCATACTGCGTGACCAGGCGCGAACTCCTGGCGGTGGTCCACTTCGTTAAGTCGTTGCGGCACTACCTCTACGGGAAGAAGTTCCTACTGCGCACCGACCACGCATCCTTGAGGTGGCTCATGAGATTCAAAGAGCCGGAGGGCCAACTCGCAAGGTGGATCCAAGCTCTGTCGACCTATCAATTTGACATCGTCCACCGACCGGGCCGTAAGCATCAGAATGCTGACGCGATGAGCAGACGTCCGTGCAAGCAGTGTGGTCGTTCCTCCGAAACCGAAGACGGAGAGACTGCGGCGGCCCGAGCTGTGACCATATCTCCACCCAACGAGGACTTTGCGGCGGCCCAGGCTGCAGACCCCGAGCTACTTCCGGTGATGGAATGGGTGAAGGCTGGTACCAGACCTCGGTGGGACCTAGTCTGTCAACACAGCGGGGTAATAAAAGCGCTGTGGGGAGCCTACGACGTCTTGGCCCTGGAAGGAGACCTCCTGGTGCGACGTTGGTATGACGTGCGAGGCCGGGAGAAGGCCAAGTTACTGGTGGTCCCGAGGGCCCTTCAAAAGAGGATACGTAAGGAATGTCATGATAGCCCGACTGGAGGACACCTAGGGGTGTTCAAGACGTTGAAGAAGGTGCGACAAGCGTACGCCTGGGTTGGCCTGCAGCGTGACGTGCGACAGTGGTGCCGGAGCTGCGACACGTGTAGTCGGAGGAAGCAGGCCGGGAAGAAACCCCGAGGACAGCACCGCGGGATGATGACGGGATGCCCCGGAGAACGCATCGCCGTGGACTTGATGGGTCCTCTCTCCCTGACGACGAGAGGAAATTTGCATATTGTGGTCATCTGTGACTATTTCACGAAGTGGGTGGAGGCTGCTGCTCTTCCGGACCAAGAGGCTGAGACAGTGGCCCAGGCTGTGATTGACTTGTACGTCAGCCGGTTCGGTGTCCCCTCCCTGATACACTCGGACCAGGGGCGGAACTTTGAGAGCAAAGTGTTCGAGGGGATGTGTAGGATCCTCGGCATGAAGAAGACGCGGACGACGGCGTACCATCCGCAGTCTAACGGCCAAGTTGAGAGGTTCAACAGGACTCTGGGTCAGATGCTTCATGCTAGTGCCGCCCGCCACCCCGACGATTGGGATGTGTATATTCCACTAACCCTGATGGCGTACCGTGCGGCCGCACACGAGACTACGGGGTATACGCCGAATATGATGACGTTTGGCCGGGAGGTGACTCTACCGACTCACCTGACAGTTGGGGCTCCCCCGAGTGAGAGGACGGAGCCCGTGCCGTGGGTCGGGGACCTTCGTGCCCACTTAGTCGATGTCCACGAGGATGCGAGGGGAAATAGTGGGAAGGCCCTGAGACGGCAGAAGCGCCTGTACAACCTGAAGGCCAAGGCCCAAAGATTCGTCCCCGGAGACCAGGTCTATCTGCATACCGTAGTGACCCGGCCAGGGCAGATACGGAAGCTTCGAGACCGGTGGCTGGGACCGTTTGTGGTGGAGGCGGCGTTGTCGGACGTTACCTACCGGATCCGGAGTGACGACGGGAGGCGACAGGTCGTGCATGTCGACCGGATCAAGCCGTGTTATACGCGGCTGGACGTGGAGGGTGACGATACGGCGTCTGAGAGCGGCAGTGACGACGGCGGCGACCCGCAGGGGCCGGAACCGGCCCAAGCCGAACCTTACGCCCTGACTCACCCGGTAGCCGTGCCGCCACCCATAGGCCAGCCCCAGACGAGCCGGAGTGGACGCGTCATCCGGCAGCCGGCCTGGCAGGGCGAATTCGAGTTGGAACCGCGGGGGAAGCCGGATGGCGAGGTGGAGGACGAACGCGAGGAAGTGGCCGAGGGTGAGGCAGCCCCCACACACGCGACGACGACCCGCGGTCGGCGAGTGGTGAAGCCTCGCAGGTTGCACGACTACGTGCTGGCGACCCAGCCCGTGTACCGTAAGAGGGGGGAAGCCCGACCCCTCCAGCTGAGCGCACAGCCCAGTGGACCTAATGTCGTGGGGCGGCTCTGCTAGCCGCCCATGTAATTTTGTGAAGGAAATCTGTGGACCTAATGACGTGGTGGCCCGGCCAGACCGCCGGAGGGCGGCCACCTAGTGATTTCGCCGGCCCTGATGGCCCGTAATTGGCGAGCAGTTTTGTTTAAATTGATTCGAACTGTACAACTGGAACTGTAACGTCACCCTGGACGGAGGGACCCGTACGGCCATGACGGGGACGTCATGATTTGGAAAGGCGGGGGCAGTGTAACGGTTAACCGTTTGTGATTGGACTGTTCGAATCGGAGGGGGGTGTGTCACCGCAGGAAGGATGGAAGAGCCAGTTCGGGAGCGCCAGTGGTTGGAAATGCATTCCCCCGTGGTTCTCGCTTACCAGCGCGAGATAGGTGTTGCCTTTTATGTGGAAAATTCTTTACGGACTATGGATTGGGATGGCATTCCCATTTATGGACTATGAACTGTAATTTCGCTGTGAAGGCGATTTTTCGGGTGTTCGCAACGGTGCCGGGGGGTGAAGAGTGGCCCCGGCTATATAAGCTCGAGCAGACGGAGGGAGCGTGTTCAGACCAGAAAGCCAGCGCTGGATAAAGCACGTCCAGGTACAGCCTGTAACTTTCGATTTTGGCGTAATTTACGGTTGGGCCGTAAATGCAGTTGTTTTGGCCTGGGAGTCTAAAAGCTTGTACGATCCTGTAGCTAGTGTAACCTGTAAAAACACGCCAATCCAATGAGAATGTGCCAGCTCGCATTTTCGGTGTGGAAACGTGTTTGTGGTTATACTATAGTTTAGGAAACACGACAGCGTGGCGTGTCTAGTATAGTTGTGGGGTATTTGATAATACTGTAATGAGACATGTGTTTGCCCGTAGCACATTCAGGCAACTTGCATGGTCTAACTTCAGTATAAAATAAGGCTTTTAGGTCTATACCAGTAGGTTGATAAGTTCGACATTATTGCTGTGCTATCCCGCTGCACTGGGACTAAAGCCACAATATTTAGGTGTCGATCTTGTTGACCGTGAAGCGGTATATGACAAAAGTTAGGGATTCCCTCCATCCCCTGAAATATGCAACTGCACTAAATACAGAGGTAAATCAACCAAGTTTCCCCCTGCCATAATCCTACGACGTATCGTGTAGCCTGTGATTCGGCGCAGACGGCCGGGCAACGCTATACGGGACGGAAACGGTCGCAGGTATTACAGCCGGGCGGTGCGAGTAAAGGCACAGGCGGGCGAGCCGTTTTCGTCGGGAAACATCGATCAACTGGGCCGGACGCTGTGGGAGCAAGAAAGGTCGCAGACAGTTACACAGACGGCGTATAGCTGGCCAAAGACAAGTTACAGATACAGCTCACAGATCACACAAGAAAGATACAGAACACAGATTCCACAAGAAGGATATGTGTATTTATCACACATTACAAGCAAATTAAGACACACAGATCATAAACAGCACAGTACAAGTCCCGACATACAGATCACAGATTATACAGTCAAGAAAGCTACAGAACACAGATCCCACAAGAAGGATATGTGTATTTATCACACATTAAAGAAAGATACACAGAGCACAGCCCACACAGAAAAAGACAAGACATACAGATCACAGACCGCACAGTAAAGGCAAGTTACGATGCAGGCGGGCTTCGTTTCACCGATGTAAAAGTGGTAACAAGACTTACAGACTGTACAGTCAAGCCAAGGCTTAGATTACAGCCAGTGAAGAACAGACAGGGTCAAAGACAAGATACAAGTTACAGACAGTAAAGAAAAGACAAGGCACAGCACAGACAGGCTTCCCCTCCCGAGAAACGTTGACTAAACGTGAAATCTACAGACCTGCGACCGGGTCGCCAAAGGTCGCAGAAGGTCGCAAAAGGTCGCAGTGGCTTGCGACCGGGTCGCAGAGGGTCGCCAACGACGGTTGCCATGCAGTAATGATGTTTCATCGGTACCAGAGGAAATGATAATACCATATATACCCAAGTAATTGTCCTGACGGTCACGGAGAGTGAGTGGTGCGTGGTTCTTACCTGAGAGATCGTCGTGAAGTTGTGTAGTCACAGGCGTGTCTATAGACGGGTCGCAGCAGCCGTAAGGGTTGAGACGCCGGGCTATACTTACCTGTGCGGGAAGCAGACTGATGAGCTGACAAGTTAGGGTCAGGCTCCGACGACTGGGGGTGAAGAACACGCCGGGTTGCCACGTCTCTGGAGAGAGCGTCACTGCCGTGACGTTCCAACGACTGGGTGTCGTATCTGGAGAGAGCGTTACCGCGTAACGTTCCAACGGGCCGTGACGTTTCAGCGACTTGGGGCCATATCTGGAGAGAGCGTCACTGCCGTGACGTTCCAACGTCTGAGGGTATATATATATTGGGGAGAACGTTACCGCCGTAACGTTCCAACGGGCCTTGACGTTTCAACGACTGGGTGTCGTATCTGGAGAGAGCGTTATATCCTTAACGTTCCAACGACGGGGTGCCATCCCTGGAGAGAGCGTTACACCCGTAATGTTCCAACGACGGAGGAAGAGAAGGGCCAGCAGCCAGGCCGCCCTTATCCCCAGAAGAGAAGGGCCAGCAGCCAGGCCGCCCTTATCGCGCATAGACATAAAGCACTATATTAACTATAAAGCTATATGCATACACTCTCATACATATAACATCAAGCTTAAACTGCACATTCTCTTCTATTATCCACATATACACCAAGTGTACGTATCCGTTAACCTTATATGCACACACCAAGTGTACGTATCCGTTAACCTTATATGCACACACCAAGTGTACGTATCCGTTAACCTTATATGCACACACCAAGTGTACGCATCCGTTAACTTTATATGCACACCCCCTCTCACATCACGTGTATATATACATCAAGTTTATTTGCATACACTCTCCTAGTGTCTGTACATATATGTAAATATCATAACGTTACATCTCCTTAGACATTCTGTCTAAGCCACGCGGTTCTACGCTATTATTTGTAACCGCGTATACTATTTGTGCAGAATATACCATATAGACCTTTACATTAGAGTCAGTCATCCTTATAGGGTTGTGATCACCTCTTCGAGCCCCGGATCTCTACTAGTGAAGGGGTTAACGACGGTGACGGCCAGAATGCCAGTGGGCAATCCCGGTTATTGATTCGTTTTCTCGTAAACACCACGACTGGTCCTGCTCGTACACGTTACACATAAATGAATGCCGCTATGCATCCTGGGCAACAATGTTCACTACGATGCGGACACCGACCTCGGCAATATTGTAGGTTTACTACCAAAATGTTATCTTGTCTAGTTCAGATAATATACCATTTTTAATCTTCGGTGTTGTGTTCTTTATCGGGGAACGGTAATTCCATTGGGTCGTCAAACTGCACCCTAAAATGATCGTTCTACTCTCGGGAATGGAGTAGCTACACATACTATCTTACCTCCGAAGTCTGTCCAATCTGTCGAAATTAAAATATTATTTTGTTCGGCATACATTGACACAATCTATTCTGAATACAACAACATACGGTGTCGCTAGGGGATCATGTCCAAATGTATAGTGAAACCGTATATTTTACTTAAAATTCCAATAAGAAGCCTTTCGTAGGTAAAATTTCTCTACGGAAACCTACACCCTTAGGAAAAATGGTTCTACATAGAACCATATATGGTTCTTCAGCTTGTAGCTGCGGTGGAACCCTTAATGGTTCTATATAGAACCCTCAAAATATGGTTCTATATAGAACCCTCGAAATATGGTTCTGTATAGAACCCTCAAAATATGGTTCTATGTAGAACCCTCACAAAATCGTTCTATGTAGAACCATTTCAATATGGTTCTACATAGAACCCTCTCATGAAGGTTCTGTGGGACCATGTGAAGGGTTCTCTGTAGAACCATTTTTACGGGTTTCAGGTCGATCCATTAAATGTTCCCAACAGAGCTAGGAGTTTTATGTAGAACCCCATTGTGAAAGACATGTTATATAACACCAATTGTTCTATACAAAAGTTTCTGCATCTATAGACATCTTTTTCATGAAGGAAATTCGTAGCTGTAGGAATTACAACTGGTATGATTATGGACTAAACTAAGAACATGCACAGGTAAAAACACGAGAAGACCTGCAGTCAGGTTTGTCAAGATCACTTCATTTATTAAACCAACAGCCAGAATATCTTGAACATATGGTCATAAGCACCGGAAACTTCATGTTCGACAGCAAATGCGATCAACAACATGCCACTTCAATATTATGACAAACTCGAAAGACACTATTGGGCAAGGCTTTGGTGTAAGACCTACCATTGAAAAGGTAATATCCTGGACAAAAGACTGACAATACAACTTGCAGCAGATCCTTTGTCAATTATATTTCGTGAGTCTTACACCAAATCGTTGCCCACTATACTATGGGGAGATTCATACATGAAACACACATCAGCCCCCACAACTAGGATTCCCGCGGAAGCAAGAATTCCTGTGGCATTGGTATATTCCCCATTCAACACAGTGTTAAAAAGTGCTAAGACAAAGTTACTTTTGTTACGACATTGGCATCAGCATTGCAGATTGTTGTGACTAATTGAGGGAGCTGTACATGATAGGTGATTTTCCAACCATCGACATAAAGACACGTTTGAATATAAAATAGTATGCGACATTCCCATCATTCAGAGTATGTCATATCCCCATCATACACTAACAGTACACGTCGATATCCCCATCATTCAGTGGGCGATATCCCCATCGTACACTAACAGTATGCGATATTCCCATCATACAGTAGGTGTATGAATGATGGGGATATCACATACTGTTAGTGTATGATGGGGGATATCGCAATCATTCAGTAGGCGATATCCTCATCATACACTAACAGTACGCGATATCCCGTCATTCAGTAGGCATTATCCCCACCACACACTAACATTACCCGATATTCCCATCATACAGTAGGCGATATCCCATCATACACTAACAGTACGCGATATCCCCTCATTCAGTAGACAATATCCCCATCATACACTAACAGTACGAGATATCCCCATCATACACCAACAGTACGCGATATCCCCTCATTCAGTAGGCAATATCCCCATCATACACCAACAGTACGAGATATCCCCATCATACACCAACAGTACGCGATACCCCCTCATTCAGTAGGCAATATCCCCATCATACACTAACAGTACGCGATATCCCCATCATACACTAACAGTACGCGATATCCCCACCATACACTAGCAGTACGCGATATCACCATCATTCAGTAGGCGATATCCCATCATACACTAACAGTACGCGATATCCCTATCATTCAGTAGGCGATATCCCCATCATACAGTACGAGATATCCCCATCATACACCAACAGTACGCGATATCACCATCATTCAGTAGGCGATATCCCCATCATACACTAACAGTACGCGATATCACCATCATTCAGTACGCGATATGCCCATCATACACTAACAGTACGCAATATCACCATCATTCAGTAGGTGATATCCCCATCATACACTAACAGTACGCGATATCCCCATCATTCAGTAGGTGATATCCCCATCATACACCAACAGTACGCGATATCACCATCATTCAGTAGACGATATCCCCATCATACACTAACAGTATGCGATATCCCCATCATTCAGTAGGAGATATCCCCATCATTCAGTAGGAGATATCCCCATCATACACTAACAGTACGAGATATCCCCATCATACAGTACAAGATATCCCCAGCATACACTAACAGTACACGATATCACCATCATTCAGTAGGCGATATCCCCATCATACACTAACAGTACGAGATATCCCCATCATACAGTACAAGATATCCCCATCATACACTAACAGTATGCGATATCCCATCATTCAGTAGGAGATATCCCCATCATTTGATAGATGGGCGTTCTTTTTCTATTCCCCCTATAAAAGAAGATTTTGTAAACAAACAATTAAGGTCGCTCGATATAACAAAATCTCCGGGAACAGATGGACTACATCCGAAATTTTTGAAAATGGGATCTGATATACTAGCCAAAAGTTTAACTAAGATATTTAATATGTGTATAAAGACCTGTTCTTTTCCAAATATATGGAAAATTGCGAAGATTACTCCACTTTACAAGAAGGGCTGTCGGGATGATGTTGGAAATTACCGATCGATTAGCATTTTGCCCGTGTTGTCTAAAATCTTAGAGAAACATATCCATTTTCATTTTAACTTGTATCTACAAGAAAATCGTCTGATTCATTCTAGCCAATCAGGTTTTCGGCATTTTCACTCGTGTCAAACTGCTTTGACCGATCTTGTGGATAACTGGTCTGTTGATATAGACAAAAAGAATTTAGTTGGTGTTATATTCATTGATCTTCGCAAAGCCTTTGATCTAATTTCACATGATATTTTACTGCAGAAGCTGAAGATCTATAACTGTACAAACTCGACTATAGAGTTGTTCATGTCTTATCTCACAGACCGTTACCAGCGTGTAAATTTTAAGGGCTCTGTTTCCGATCCATTACCATGCAAATCCGGAGTCCCGCAGGGTTCTATACTTGGCCCTTTATTTTTCTTATTATACATAAATGATCTACCCCTGTATACCTTAGTCTGTAAAACTACAATGTTTGCCGACGACTCTACACTGTCTGCTTCCGGTAAATCGATTCCAGAAGTTGAAGTCAAATTACAAAATGGGGCAACTGAGGTTCAAAACTGGTGCCAAGATAATCAAATGGCCGTAAATACTACAAAAACGAAAAGCATGTTAGTGACTACACACCAAAAGCGTGTCTATCTGCCCCAATCTGAATTGTTCATTACTATTGGTGGTGATGTTATCGACTCTGTTACTGATGAAAAATTGCTCGGTATAACTATCAATCAAAACCTTTCATGGGAAAACCAGGTTGACATGTTTTGCAAGAAGATTGCTTCTAAATTGTTCATGTTGAGAAAACTTAAAATGTTTTTGCCTATGTCTGCAAGAGTAACGTTTTTTAATTGTTTTATTCAACCACTGCTAAACTATTGTGTTAATATTTGGGGGAAGTGCACTGATTCTGATGTACACAGAATTGGGGTACTAAGAAAACGAGCTGCTCGGTTAATCTTAGATTGTGGTTTCGAAATTTCTACCACCGACTTATACAAGCGATTAAAGTGGATTCCATTTAAACAGCACGTAATGTACAGCGAATGTGTCCTGGTGTACAGCAGCTTACACGGATCTGCTCCTACTTATTTAAAAGACAAGCTTATATTGTCTAAAAGTAGACAAACCCGATTTACTAGATCCTATGTAAATATAGATCAATTATATGTCCCATTCTCACGAACAGATTTTTATAAGAGAGCCTTCTCTGTCTCGGGCCCAGTGGCGTGGAATTTTCTGCCATCCCGTGTCAGAAACAGTCCATCTTTGGCTGTGTTTAAACACGAATGTTTTAAATACATTTACGAGGATGTTTTTGCCAAAACATGATCCTTATTGTGTTAGAATGTGAGCTCTATTTTTTATATCCTATACACTGTTTGTTATTATGATTGTTATAGCACTCGGCTCCCAGGAAGAGCATCGATAGATGATGGCTGACCGAGTTTTTATAAATAAAGCTTCTATTCTATTCTATTCTATCATTCAGTAGGAGATACCCCCATCATACACTAACAGTACGAGATATCCCCATTATACAGTACAAGATATCCCCAGCATACACTAACAGTACACGATATCACCATCATTCAGTAGGCGATATCCCCATCATTCAGTACGAGATATCCCCATCATACACTAACAGTACACGATATCCCCATCATACACCTGTGGCATCTCTGGGTTTGACTCGGTGTCAAGCTGACATCAGCGATGAGTGTTGCGCAACAACCGTATCTAAGTTGGTGTTAAACCCCTAAATAGATACAAGATTAATAATTAGCCAATCATGCTCCACCGTGAAGCATAACAATTCCCCCCCCCCCCCACCCATATGATTAATATGACTAGAACAGTCATTCATTGGACAAATAGTTATACTCAGGAACACAGACATTATGGATATCAATTTCTTTCATTCTTGTGAGCGACGTTTCAATGCAGATACTAGCATTATTATCAAGCATTTTTGGCAATTCATCATTAGCTTGACAAAAATGCTAGTATCTGCACTAAACATGGATCACAAGAATTAAAGAAATTGATATCCATAACATATGTGTTCCTCAGTGCATCCTCAGACTTCTAAATGCCACTTAAACAACAATTAGATATATCTTGGTCCAATCATCACCTTGTCCGTCCCCTGGAGGTGCAGTCTGTCGGAGATGGCTCTATTCCCATCTCCTACCGACAACCACACCACCAAGAGGACCGAGAATCCACCCTGGTGAGCCAGATCACCGAAGTGAGTGGACCACGGCCTTTCCAGTCCCCTGCTCGATGATCTGCACACCAGGGTGAGGGTGATGAGAGAGTCAATAAATACACACATTAATAACAAATGTCCACTTTTGTATAATATTGGAATGATTCTTGCATGTGTCTGAGATAAAAGAATCCTTCAATAATCTAATCATGAACCGAACAAGACGATTTGACTAGTCCATGTCAGCAGTGAGACAAATACAGGATGAAGCTGACAGATGTAATGAAAGTTTTCACAAAATGTGAATAATCCTCAGACGAGGTTCGTCATACACAGACTGAGTCATATACTCTCTTCAGAGGGACTGGAACAGACAGATTTAGATTGAAAATAAACCGCTCAAAAAAATAAGGGTTTTCTTCAGTCCAGTGGGATATTCTATCTTCAGTCCAGTGGGATATTCTACACCAAAGAGATAGTAAAATGTGAATATTGCACCAAGGGCAAAAGAAATGTCCACACTGGTATCATCCTGGAGAATCTGCATGCTGTCCATGTGTGTCAGTATCCTTTCCGCCTTCAAAGGATTTCCTTCGGCACAGTTGTGAATCGACATGACCGGGATTGGAATTTCTGGCATCTGAAAAGGGAATTAATAAAAATCAGGATATACTGTATTAAGGTAGATAATCTCTTATGTTAAGGGAACTTTTGAAGGATTTGCAGTCTTAACAATATATTGTGGAAATAGCCATTAGCAGGTAGTTTGGAGTTCAAATTTGGGAAGATGATTGGATATTTAGTCTATTTTCAAAGCAATACTTGAAATGCCCCATGGCACTATTACATATAAATGCAAACACTCAACAGATGCACTGTTAAGAAGGGGTCATCTAAGGGATGTTACAGACAAAAAATAACACTTGGGACAGGGGAGGGGATTATTCAGTTCTATGGTAAATGCGTGTCTAGTCATTTAACATTAGGGAGATAGGATAAATGGTATATGGGTGTCAGAAAACGTTGTCTTCCCCGCACCCCGTGTACCTTTCTCCGGAACAGCCCAAAACTCTTAAGACTTTCTAATGCCAATACAAAATGGAAATCAACCAGTATGGTCAGCTTTCACATATATTCAGAACCATGAAGGTTACACAAACAATTCCAGTGTTCAATTCAGCCGCAAGACCATGAGGGGTGAAGATGAAACACTGATGCATTTCCATACTGAATTTAGAAATGTAAGGGATGGTTAAGCAGCTGCAAATGCCTTTCCTTATTAATATGCAAACAATTTCTAAAATATTGAATTCATTTAGATTTCATTCCATCAGAGATCTTTTTCTGCATTGAAGGGGCAATCTCTCTACTTCCACCCAAGTGAGCAACTGATAAATGGTCAGGTCTATTACTCCAGTAGTCTTATACTCACTTGGTCAATAACGAACAGCAGGGTATCGTCTTCTCGAAATAAGGATGGCAGCAGCAGAATGGCAGCCCCCAACTGCAATCCTGCATACAAGTAAAGTATAGACTACATGTATTCAACCTGGTCAACAGGAAGATCATGTATTTGCATAACAATGATTGACAAGACAAAAACAAAACTCTGCCCTACTATAGTCCAGTCCTTTAAAACAAATGAGTATGAATACACAATAATTTCATACTGAGATTTGGTTACCCATACTCTTCTACTAAAGTAGAAACTCCATATCCACATGCTATTGTACTAAGCCTACATTTATGTTGGCCACCAATCCGGTCATTCTTTCATGGAAGTGTCAGAAAACAAACGAGAAAAGCATAGATTCTGGGTACAACAATGAGTCTTGACTGGTGCTTTTTCAGTAATACAAAGGCCCGACCAATAGATGCTTATATGACAGACAGGCCAGAAGATATCATGCAGAAGTACATGCACTTGTAAATCACCTTTCTTTTCGTACTCATCCAGGCAGTCAGTGATGGCCTGTGTGCACTGCTGCTTCAATTTGCTTTTTGGTGCCCTCTCCACTATTTTGGGGGCCATTCACTTTAATCTTGTAACAACCATTTTATCCACATCTACTTGAATGTATGTCTGCATACCCGATAAGAGCTGGAAAGTAAAGATAATTCACTCTAGTTATCCTCAAGTAAGATATCTTGGCTTGAGAATCTAATTGATTAAATGGAATGTAAATTGCAAGGCAATGCCATTGATTTATAGTTCAATAATCGGGACAAGAGATCCACTTGTAAAATCCAGGACAGACTGCATGGAATTTTTAAACTTGTCTTTGTAAAATAAATTGTTATCAATCTGTAAGGACTGTGGAACACTCCACTAAATACTATGCAGAAGAAAGAGAATTACGACCAGATGTAATTTGGATGCAATGCAATAAAAAATTCTGGCATGAACAAAAGTGCATTTTGACAATCATGGAAATGGGGGGCGGGGAGGGGGGGGGGGGAATAATGCAAGAATGAATCACTCTTCCTAAACAGAGCTGCACCAAGTGCAGGTAGGCAAAATAAGGAAAGTATCAAGCGGATAAATTCAATCAGGCATGTGTCAAGCCTCAAATGATTACTATTGCTTTCCAGACCAATTTGTTTTGATTTTTCTTCCACACCTTACTGTAAGGACAGACCAAATTCAAGGGAAATAACCCTTGCCTTGAAAAGAAAACTGACAGATTTGTGGAAAAAAGGTTGGTTCGTTTGTCCAACTTGACTCAAATTGTTGGAATGTGACATTTTGCTCTACAGCTGGATTATTTAGAGTTTCAAGAAACTAAAACATGAGACAAATGAGGGACATTAACAGATACTGACAGAGATTCAATGTTAACTAACCAATTTGGGAATTTTCAAACATGGGAATTCCTTCAGAACTTCTCTCGTTGTTTTCTTCAAAAGGAACTTTTTCCTGTGAAAGACAGTCCTCTTCATTTTATCTTCCAGAATATCCAAGTTAGGCCTAGCCTTTCCCACTTCTGCCTGGATCATTCTGATATGGTTGGCTAGGGTCCTTTCATCTTCTCCAACATCTCCATCATCTTCTGGTACCTGACACGAATGGAAAATATATACATGTAGTTCTATCACAGGGGTCAGGTAATTTAACAGGTAATTTGACAGGTAATTTTTGAAAGAGACAGGTAGAGAAATAATGTACAGGTCTCCAGTTTAACAGGTAACCAATAATTGTTTTGTGAGTTCAAAATATATCTTTGACAAAATTCATTCAAAACAACTAATTAGTTCATGAAAACAAAGTGTCAAAGTGCAAAGCCATATTGTGTGTATTTGGGCCACTACGCATGCACAGTTACACAATATGGTGTCTACCGTAATATGGGCCCAAATACACACAATATGGCGTCTACCGTAATACGGTCAGGGTCGATGTGAAAACGGCTCGTGTACAGCTAATCACCAGCACCGGAAACTTTAATAAAAACGACAAGCGTGGAAAAGAAGGAATTAGCTTCACGAAAATAACAGGTAAGGAGCATCAAAATGAACTATTATACGGTACGGGTTATACCACACGGAGATCCATGTCGTCTGTGACTATCAACCGAAGGCGTTGTTGATAGCAACAGTTGTGGCTAGAGCTGGCCAGTGATATGCTAATACGGTACCCTACACATACTTTTTGCAGGAGGCTGTATTTATTAATTATCATCATAATTATTAACTCATCAGCCCCAAGCTCATGTGAGACAATGATATAATTTAGCAACTACAAATGAAGTGGAGGAATTCCCTATAGGCTATTACCGAAGAAAGGGGGACTGATCCACAGTTGCCTGGCCTGTGAGATATTGGATGGTCGATGTCTACGTATACATTTTTTCAATAATTTAGGAAATTTCATAAATATATATATAATTTTTTTAATATTTTTTCTAAGTGTATGTCTCTTTCATCTTTGGCTCAATTAAAGTCATTCCCTATAATTTCAAGCCGAGTTACTACAGTTTTTAATTATCTACTGTACCATAACCTGTCCTCTATGACATAGAATAAAAGAGAAGTTGGGAATAGAACCGCTCAACACGGTCATTTCAAAACATTCTCAAAATGGGACGAAAGCCTACCTTTCCAAATGCCATCCGTTTATTACTTCCCAAGTGGACCAACCTTCGGAATATATGCGCTTTGAATTATCTAAAACCTCGAGGAGAGAAATTCATTCTTCGCGCCAAAACATGGCTTTTCAAACTTTTAGCCAGCTCTCCGACCAAAAACAGTTCCGTCACAATTTTAAGGACCGGGCTATACAATATTGTCAGCGACGATCGGTCGAAATTATCCCCAAAAGTCAGGGGCAGATAATCCAGTGGGCGGGAGATGACCTTTGGGGATAATTTCGACCAATCGTCGTTGATAATATTGTATAGCTAGGTCCTTAAAATTCTGACGGAAGTGTTTTTTGCTGGAGAGCTGGCTAAAAGTTTGAAAAGCCGTGTTTTGGCACGAAGAATGAATTTCTCTCTTCAAGGGAAGGTTTAGATATTCAGAGCGTATATATTCCGAAGGTTGGTCCACTTGGGAAGTAATAAACGGATGGCATTTGGAAAGGTAGGCTTTCGTTCTTTTTTGAGAATGTTTTGAAATGACTGTGTTGAGCGATTCTATTTCCAACTTCTCTTTTATTCTATCTCATAGAGGAGAGGGTATGGTAGATAATTAAAAACTGTTGTAACTCGGCTTGACATTATAGGGAATGACTTTAATTGAGACAAAGATGAAAGAGAAATACTCTTAGAAAAAATATTTAAAAAACAAAAAATCGATTTAAAAAAAGAAAAATATATATATTTATTAATTTTCATAATTTATTGGAAAATGTTAAACGTTAACATCGACCATCCAATATCCCACAGGCCAGGCAACTGTGGACTGGGCCTGAGCGGGAACCGAGATCAACGTCTGAACGACAGTGACACACCACAGAAGTCACGTGGTACTTCTTTGTTGAACCGGACTCCTGCCAGGGAATGTTTTCACACAAGCAACTCGGAACAAAAGACAACATTTGAATAGTTTGACACAGTTGGTTGAGCCCATTCAAGATCACAATTTCGTTGAAGTTTGAGAAGCGGGATAAATGAAGTAAAACATTTCAGTCCTCCGACTTTATGGAGTTTTGCGTCTTCGCGCCCCCATCTTCGCACGTCACGACTCACATTTTCACACGCTGTGTCCGCTTCTAAAGCTTTGCGCTATAGTTACGGGGGAGGAAAGCCGATATTTCAATTATGATTCGTCCATTCTTGTTACGATTTCTTAAGACAGTACTATTCTCACTTGAAATTAAATAGACTTACCTTTAATCAAGTTGATTGACCAGAAAATCTCCGAAATTCACACTGCCCAAATGTACCGGGATCAAACTCTGCAAAATGGCGGCTTGAGTGGGTCACGTGACAAAATTTTCGCGCGTAAGCCAAGACGTGCCACAAAGAACCATTTTGATGTGAAATGGTTCTATATAGAACCATATACCCCGTGAAGAACCATCGCGTGACTTCAGGATGAAAATGGTTCTATATAGAACCATTGACGTTGTTGAAGAACCATTTTAGAACCCTAATTTCTCTGAGTGTACTCATCTAATTATGGTGTCTTTGTCGGTCATGTTAAGCAAGTTTAATAACTTGTATAAAGGAATGATGGACAAATTCTAGAAGATAGACCATCGATGTTAAATTCATTATTGCGCGTGCATGGGTGTGTGTGTTCATCTACAAATTATAACATACAACTTCCCGGTTGAGAGTTGCTGCAATAGTAAAAAAATAATTCCGTCCAACTGCATAGGGATAAATCAAACTATCAGATCTAATATTCCCGAGGCATCGCCTGGATCTAAGTTTAATGATAAACGGAGTGTGATGTCTGTACTTAATCTTGCAGTATTCCTGTGTCCTGTGTCCTTGGTCCAGGAGCGGCGGGAGAACCACATTAATATCCTTTGCTCTACAAGCACACTGCACCAGGTTGTGATTTGTATGTTGAAAAACGTTCGATCGCTTTTTAGCGGGACCTAACGGCATGAACAATATTATTAAAAAAAACACAGGATAATCAATCCCGTCTTTCCAATTTTACCCTGAGCTAACAGACGGCTCCAGTCAATCATTTGTTCCCCTGGAACGGTTTAATCTCATTTAGCAACTCAGGAGAATAGGTTTGATGAAAGACAAACTCCTTCTAACCATTGAAAGAAAAATAAGAATAATCAATTACAAGGAGTATTATATAATATGGCAGACTATCAATCTCAGATTAGAAAAGCGTCAAAGTTAATACTAGCGGATTCAGAATGGTATTATCCAAGTACGTGCGACATAATCGACGTACGAGTTTTGGTCAAACCCCTAATGTACAGTGCCTGTGCAAAAACACATTTTGCTGAGTTAGTTATGATTAACGCCTAGCAATAACAGATAAAATCATCCATGGAATTCACACGCCTCATCACAAATTGGTTCAAATATATTTCTCGTGGGATAACAGTCGAAAGTTGCCTTGAGGCGCCTCTCGACTGAGTGGTCTTCCATATACGAGAGGAATAGTATCAGAGCAACGATATATCAGAGCAGGGAACAGCTGTTCAGCGAGTTATCGATACTGATTTCGAATGCAGACGCAGAATAATGATGATTAACTGATATATCAGACATCGCCTAAGAGAACAACTTGAATACATAATTCCTATGATACTCAATTATAGTTATTGTGAAACTGCCTTGCATGGAGCTGCTTATTATTCCACGAAGGAAAAAACGTAATGCCTAATCGGTTCCTATAGGCCGCAAATTTCCGCTCTGATAAGATATGTCCCAGGGGAAATGTGGAATTCTAATGAATATGTGCAGCAGAGGCGACGAGCGCCTATGAATAACTCCGCATTATTTTAATTGATGAGATTTGCAAGAGCTGGGAAAAGTTGAATCGCATTATCCTTCCATATGAAGCATTTAGCCCCAATAATAAATGCATGTAGAACGAAATTTTGAAAGGTACATTTTTCAATGCAGTCGAGACCATATGCGCTCATTTCTCCCAATCCTCGTCACTAACAAATAATCGTTCATCAGCATTCGTGTATGTTATTGTTCCGCCAAATATAGGAAGCAAAACTATTATTGAAACGGTGATAGACAATGCAATTAAGAGGTAATGTAGTATGTAGAGTGGTAGACAATAGCGAGTTAATAGAGTAAGAGAGAATCACACCTGGATGAGAGAATCACACCTGGATGAGAGAATCACACCTGGATGAGAGAGAATCACACCTGGATGAGAGAGAATCACACCTGGATGAGAGAGAATCACACCTGGATGAGAGAATCACACTTGGATGAGAGAGAATCACACCTGGATGAGAGAATCACACCTGGATGAGAGAGAATCACACCTGGATGAGAGAGAATCACACCTGGATGAGAGAGAATCACACCTGGATGAGAGAATCACACCTGGATGAGAGAGAATCACACCTGGATGAGAGAATCACACCTGGATGGGAGAGAATCACACCTGGATGAGAGAGAATCACACCTGGATGAGAGAATCACACCTGGATGAGAGAATCACACCTGGATGAGAGAGAATCACACCTGGATGAGAGAGAATCACACCTGGATGAGAGAGAATCACACCTGGATGAGAGAGAATCACACCTGGATGAGAGAATCACACCTGGATGAGAGAGAATCACACCTGGATGAGAGAATCACACCTGGATGAGAGAGAATCACACCTGGACGAGAGAATCACACCTGGATGAGAGAGAATCACACCTGGATGAGAGAGAATCACACCTGGATGAGAGAATCACACCTGGATGAGAGAATCACACCTGGATGAGAGAGAATCACACCTGGATGAGAGAATCACACCTGGGAGAATCACACCTGGATGAGAGAGAATCACACCTGGATGAGAGAGAATCATACCTGGATGAGAGAATCACACCTGGATGAGAGAATCACACCTGGATGAGAGAATCACACCTGGATGAGAGAGAATCACACCTGGATGAGAGAATCACACCTGGATGAGAGAGTCACACCTGGATGAGAGAATCACACCTGGATGAGAGAATCACACCTGGATGAGAGAACCAACCTGGATGAGAGAGAATCACACCTGGATGAGAGAATCACACCTGGATGAGAGAATCACACCTGGATGAGAGAGAATCATACCTGGATGAGAGAGAATCACACCTGGATGAGAGCGAATCACACCTGTATGAGAGAGAATCAGACCTGGATGAGAGAATCAGACCTGGATGAGAGAATCACACCTGGATGAGAGAGAATCACACCTGGATGAGAGAATCACAACTGGATGAGAGAGAATCACACCTGGATGAGAGAGATTCACACCTGGATGAGAGAATCACACCTGGATGAGAGAGAATCACACCTGGATGAGAGAGAATCACACCTGGATGAGAGAATCACACCTGGATGAGAGAGAATCACACCTGGATGAGAGAATCACACCTGGATGAGAGAGAATCACACCTGGATGAGAGAATCACACCTGGATGAGAGAGAATCACACCTGGATGAGAGAGATTCACACGTGGATGAGAGAGAATCACACCTGGATGAGAGAGAATCACACCTGGATGAGAGAATCACACCTGGATGAGAGAATCACACCTGGATGAGAGAGAATCACACCTGGATGAGAGAGAATCACACCTGGATGAGATTCTTGGCCTCAGATCCGACATATAATATTCAGTCGTCGTCCGCCAGAAGTATTTCCGCGTCAATAGTGGGAAGACCTTTGTGATATGATTGGTCAATTATTTGTTTTAAGAATTATTAAACACTTAGAATCAAGCCATTTTCCCCTCATCATCGACTCACTCACTCCTGTGATAATATTATCCGAGTAGACTGCAGTGATACTATTATGAATGCAGTTACAGATATTATAAGGGTAAACTTCGGTGATACTATTATCAATGCAGTCAACAATATTATAAGTGTAGACTGAAGTGATATTATCAGAGTGGACTGCAGTGATAATATTATCAGACCAGTAAATCCCCTCACTCCTCTGTTGAGTGCACTGATAATATTTATATCCTCAGTATATCCTAATAATATTACCACTGGGCTGAGTGAGTCGATGGTGAAGGGTAATTGGCTTGATTTTAGGAGTTTAATAACTAAAAAAAAAATAAAAAATAATAGAATGTTTATTACAGTTATCAGCAATTCCAAATTTGCATTATAAAAGTGAAAAAACGGGAAGAAAACATCTGGTGTCTCGCATGAGAAAAGCAGTCAACAGTATTCAATGACGAAAGCGGATGAAATATTCATTTTGACAAGTTGACGCTATTATTGTGAAATCATCAGACAAACCAATGATGTTGAGTGTCTATGGTTCGTATTTGTACATGAAATGAATGTGTAATGAAATTACAAGATCGTGTAAAATTGCAATGACGAGCGGCAACCACTCATGCATTCGTATTCGTCGAAAGACTTTCAAAATGTTTTGAAGTATAGATAAATTCACCCGTGGTGTCGATAGCTACAATTTAATTAGTAATCTATAAAAATGCTGAAATCCTATATACTTTTTGTACAAACAGAATCAACTAAACCCAACCAGAATCCCCCCATTCGGGTGCAACCCGAGCCTCCGCTGTCTACGTGTAAGAGCCAATGACTCTGGTCAATCTGGTCAAACAAATACGTGCAGTGAAATATTCTTTAGAATCGATCAAAATTGGGGCATCATAAACTCCGAACATAGCCGCACATTGGTACACCCTGTTCTCGCGTTTCTGATCAGCTATTTTCGAAGAAACTAGATTCATGGTTGGTCGGATTGATGTCCGGTGAGAAATAATTTCAAGGATGATAATGTTATGTCATTAACGAATACAGTTTAAGGTACTACAGTGAATTACACTTGAAGAGATTGAAGTTTACTATACTAACGTTTCGTCGTTAAGATTGTTGAGATGACGAAATGGTTTTATCCACAATCGACTCTAAAGATTAATTCGCGAGCTTAATGGAGAATCAATCTCAATCATGTCAAGATGACCATCTGTAAATGGAAAAGTAACACACAAAATACAGCGTATTCACACAGCGGTTTGAATATACTAGTTTCGCTGTGCGCGTTCTAGTAATTCCAGATTGGCTTGTTGAAATATGAATTACATACAAACATCAAAACCGACATTCCGTAGGCATCTGCCTGTCACCATAAATAATTATGATGTCAAAAAACGAAAGACCGGACACTATTAGAACCAAAAGATAAGCCATCATAAGTAATTATGACGTCAACAAACGAAAGACCGGACACTATCAGAACCAGAAGATAAGCAGGCAAACACAAAAATAGAAATAAACTAGTTTCTTGCAAAAAAGAAGAAAAAAAAAATTACTCGGAGCCAGCAGACGGCTCTCTTCGAGTGGTTTTATCTGAGCTCGCAAGTTAGAGGATTTCGACATTTATAGATAGCAATTACACGAATAATCAATCACAGTGACGGCTATAGCATAAGGCAGCCAATGAATCCCAGATAAGAAAAGTGTCAATCTGGACCCCCCCCCCCCCTTCTGGTCACAAGAAATATCAGAACTACAACTACAAGCCTTCGGGATACACTAACGGTTTCAGGATGATATCCAATTACGTCCGACCTTATTATGATCCGGCCAAACCTATAACGTAGAGTATCTGCACCAAAATACGTTTAGCTGCGTTAGTTATAATTATCGCCTAGCAATAATTGTGAAATCAGCCATGGGTCTATTGACGCCTCATCACATTTGATTCAAATATATAGGATGGCAGTCGAAAGTTGTACCATGGCGCTTCTCAAGTGAGTGAACTTGAATATGTGAAAGAGGTATTATCAAAGAGCAACGAACAACTATCCATAATGATTTCTGATGCAGGCGGGTCGTAATGATGATTAAAATCGCGATTAAATAGAACAAAATTGAGTACTTCATTTTCTATGATACTCAATTATAGTTATTGTGAAATATCCCCGAGTGGATCTGTTTATTATTTAACGTAGAAAAAGCGTAATCCCTAATCGGTTACTATAGGCCGCAAATTGCCGATCTGATAAGGTATGTCCCAATGGAAATGTTTAATGAGTGTGAGGATCAGATGCGGCGAGTGTGTTGGGTATCCGTCGTCTATAAATACCTCCGTAATTATAATTAGGTGAGATTGGTAAGAGGTGTGGAAAGTGAACCGCATCATCCTTTTTATATGAAACATTTAGCTCCAATAATTTTAGCGTATTCGCGTAGAACGAATCTAAAAAATCTACTTTTTTAATAATGCAGCCGAGACCATATTGGCTCATTTCCCTGAATCCTCGTCACTTAACAAATAATCGTTCATGAGTATTCGTGTATGTTATTGTTCAGCACACTATAGGAAGCAAAACTATTTTTGAATCAGGCTGATAGATAATGAAATAAAAGCGGAACTCTGGAAAGTATAATATTAGATATATAGGTTTGTCCTAGACAGGGTAGCCAGAGAAAGATGAACATTCTTGTTATCAGATCCCACATTTAATATTCAGTCGTCGTCCACAAAAACTTTCCGCGTCAATAATCTTTTCATTTTACAGTTAATTCCAGATATACATTAAACAAGAAAAAAGAGGAAAAGAAGATGTCCTGCAAGAGAAAGCGGTCAACAGTTTTCAATGACGACAGCAAGATCCTATCCTATGCTGACCTGGATCATGTTTATGTGAAAGTTCAGTGGTGCTCTCCGGATCTCCTACAACAATGCTGACAACATAGGTGGGGATGGCGTGGATTCTTTTCGTATTAGGTGTGCCTAAAAAGCTCAGCATGTAAGTAATCCATGAAAAGCGGATAAACAATTCATTTGGACAAAATGACGCTATTATTGGGAAATAATCAGACCTTCCAATGACATTGAGTATCTATGTTTCGGATTGATATTGTATATGAAATTAACGCGTAATGAAATTACAAGATCGTGCCAAATTGCAATGACGCGTGACAACCACTCATGTATTCTTATTGGTCGAAAGCCTCCGCTGTCAATACGCAATGTTCCGTGTAAGAGTCAATGACTCTGGTCAATCAAACAAATACAGGCAGTGAAATATTCTTCGGTCAAACTTGCATATCTCTCCAATTCACCAGGAACTCTGAACCTAGCAATTCAAGTTCACACTGAGGAACACATCAGCCCACTCCGCACTGGCATTCTGAGCACCCATCATCGACGAGAATAGACTCATTCTCGGTCGGGTTTATGTCGACATAAATGGGGATTATGGTTCATATAATGTGCACCAGAACTCTAACGTTTGAAGTATCACTCTCACCATTATACTATGGTAAATTGTTTTCTTACAGTTTCCATCGCATGACCATGTCCGTCATTTATATGTCAATTAAAAACATAAATTCCCTGTTGTAAGTTGGTATTGTCGTAAACTGTCAATATTGCATATGTCCAATCGTATGGAAGTAGATTCAATTGTCAGATCTGATATTCCTGACGAACTACTGGATCTAAATCTAATCGAAAACGGAGTAAGCTTTTCCTATAGCAAAATTTTTGCGATCATGGTCCAGGGACCGTAGGGGAATTGTACATTAAAATCCGACGTGTTCCACGAACACACTGAATCAGAGTGTGATTTGGATGGCGGATAACGTTCGTTCGCTCTTGTGAGGGATGTAAAATGTATTCACAATTACTTGAAAACAAGATTATCATTCCAGTCTTTTCAAGTTTACTCTGAGCTAACCGACGGCTGCAGCCAATATAAATGTTCCTTGAAGCGGTTTTATAAAACTGAGCAATTTCGAAGAAGGGTTTCGATAAGTATGTTATTCCTTTCACCCAATAATAGCAATTATACGAATAATCAGTCACAAATCATGGTATATCTAATGGCAGCGCATGAATCTTAGATCAGAAAAGCATCAATTTGAGCAAATTACCCCCCCCCTCCCCCTTTGAGAATTTCAAGCCTTCGGGATATACCAGCGATTTCAGAATTTTATCCTATTACGTCCGACATTATCGACGTACGAGTTCCGGCTAAACCTATAATGTAAAGTATCTGCGCCGAAACACATATTTCGGTGTTAGTTATAATTAACGCCTAGCAAAAGCAGCGGAAATCACCTTATAAATTTAATCGTCTCATGACAAATTGTTTCAAATATATTCCGTCGTATACGGTTGCCGCCGCAAGGTTCCCTTAGGCCTACCGAGCCTTCTCTTACGGAATAGCAGCAGATTTCAAGTATGGTGCCAGCACATTCCCATCAGGAAATACCAGCATGCACACAGTACATACATGTATACATGGTGGAGAATGACTTTTTGGAACCTGTCCAGGCCGGGGGGGGGCATTTCGGTCCTCCAAATTATGTTTCTTACCACTTGCGCTAGGAGGCCTAAAACTTACCACACGAAATCCTTGGGTCAAGCTCTACCAGAAAATGAAAAAAAAAAAATCAAGATGACCTCTTTGGCGACGTCACAGTGCAAAACTGATGATAAATTAGTGAATATTAATGCAATGTGAAATAAAATAAGATTTTGCACACTCTTCCCAGCGGAAAAGCAGGAATTTTGAAGAAAAAAGACGAAAATCTCACTTTTCGGGGGGTAATGCAAATAGGCTCAATATGCCTCCAATATGATAAACTACAATGTCACGGCGTGAGGCCTGGTAGGGTTATCCTAGATGATCCAGCGTGTTTCGCTTATGTTACAATTTCAGCTTGGTCCCACCATGGGAGATGCAGACAGTACAGGTCATGCTGCATCCATGCCAAAATTCTACAGCATGATGCTAGCATGATAGCTACAGCACATACAGGAGCGTGGTACATTCATAATGAGAATTTCAGCATGGTTCAGCATGAATGCTACAGCCTGCGGAGGGACATCTATGGCGCTACGTTTCGTAACATGTGTCTAATTCCGCTTAACCCGGGGCTAGGGGCCGTATGAGCCCATGTACTTCAAGATCCTCATGGTACTCATATGAACAGTCACAATCAAAGCGTGACTGAGGTACATCATTTCTAGATGACGACTCTATAACGAATATTATGGATTAAGAATACTGATCAGCGATACGGATTTGATATTTTTGGAACATCATGATGTCTTGCCGGCATCATTGAAAACTGTTGACCGCTTCTCTCTTGCAGGAAACAAGCCTATGTTTATGTATACTTTTGTCTTTGAATTTGGTGCTAATACTGTTATATGGAAATGGAATAGGTCTTTGGATTATGGACGCGGATATTCTCTAATGGACGACGGCTGGATTATGAATGACGGACTAGACGCTTGTAATGCTGTGCCAATACGGGAATTCCAATATGGCACATGCAGCTACAGAGTTAACAGCTACGGGGTAGCTGGGCAATATCACAAAGTTACTGGATGACATGTGTAATTTTTTGCCTGAATAATGCAAATTACAACACATATAAGGGAAGTGGGAAGAGGTGCCGACATACTGACAGAGTCATATGACTTCACAGTATAGTCTTCCGGTTGACCAATTTTAAAGCACATACCAAGAATCTAACGATTCGCGATATGTGTTGTATGTCAGGTACGCTTTTATTGTACCTGTTCATATGGCATCTTGGATGATATGACCACACGGCCCCTAGCACCGGCATAAGTGGTATTAGATACAAATCTAGAGAGCTATGATGGAAATACGTATATTGGTAATTGGTGAGTTGTTTCGCTGTGACAACTCGTACACTGGAAATTGGTGAGCTGTATCGTCGTCAGATGAAAATGACGGCATTTAACACAAAAGACTAGTCTGTAAGGCCCGATGTCGACCCAGCATCAACTTCCCACAAATGCCAACATATATCAAAGACCAAAAGGTCTGTACAGAGGGTGGGCCTCGGGGACGAAACGTCCACCAGCAGAATCTCGCCATATACAGGTAAAAATTACAACACATATAAGGGAAGTCGGAAGAGGTGCCGACATACTGACAGAGTCATATGACTTCACAGTATAGTCTTCCGGTTAACCAATTCTAAAGCACATACCAAGAATCTACTTCCCACTTTGTTCTTTGTTATTTCTTCCTAAACGTCTGTCATTTTTTAAATTACATAAATTTAATGTGAATTGATTGTCCAAGTGTCCAAGATACTTCTGTGTAAATATTGGAATACGCCCATATTCAATTCAACAGATTATTTTCTGTTGTGCTTCAATAGCTTGATGGGGCTATTATATCTCAAGCAAGCTATTATATAATATCTCCAAAATGAGGCTTGTCCCCAAGCTAAGAAAGATAATAGGCCCCACTCTCTATTTCCTAAAACCAGCCATATGCCCCGCCTCGTAACCTCAAATATTCCAACATTGTACCTTCTAAGTTGGAATTGTAATTGATTTTTTATAGTCACAATTAACAATTCCAAATCCCAATTTTCAAATTTTAGATTAAATATAGTTTCGTATTTCAAATTAAGACTCCCTATTTATAAAAGCGCGAGGTTAAATTGATTACTATTAGCAATTTTTTACTTTATTGATATTACTCATACATGTTGTCCTATTTGTCATCTGTTGATACAGGTGTATGTTTTGTCTGCTAGAGGGGAGCGGGTGGTGAGAGTTGTTGAAATTGTAATATTAATGTCCTTTTTAAACAGGGAAGTTTCCCTGTTTCTTGCGATGCTAGGTGAACTGGCTTATGGGTAATTTCAGAGGTGCCATCTATCCAAGCGGTATGGTTTTCATTACAACACCCCTGCGCAAAATGATAGAATGATTGAAACTTCCGCGTCACTCCGTTTATTGAACGCGATATGAAGTAGTTCCACATAGTTTCGAATAATTTCTCTGAATTAATCTCACGACGAGCCGTTTCTAGGTGCAGATATTGAAGAATGTGTCGGTTTCGTTTCCTGGACAACACTTTTGGTGATATCTTGTGAGATTTTCTTCGAAAAATTGTGTTTTGTCTGTAAACTGGTCAATATGGTACAAGTCGTTGTCACGGAATATGCCGACTTCATTTTCGGCTCTGATAGCCAATGAAATACACCGAATTGACGAAATGACGTCATGTTTTAAGATCGGCTGAACCGCACTGCCAAAATTATAGTGCAGTCCCAGTGAGAGAGTTTGAAAAGGAGAGAGGAGGAGGCAGTTTCGTTTTCGTCCCATCAGTCGACTGGAGAGTTTTGACACTGCGAGTGTGGCATTCTGACAGATCGAGGTGTGTAAAACGTTTTATACCCGTCACTTTAGTTGATTACTTGTTTCCCGGCGCACACTTGTTAATATTGTCAAATAAATGAATGTTGCAAGTTTCCACGCTACTGCATGATTGGAGCACATGGCATGACTGAAAGCCGCCGTTTTGTGTGCTAAGTTTGAAAACATTTCTTGCAAGGAAAACTTGATTTATTTCATCAAGCGAAAGCATCCGTTTTACTGCAATTTTCAAATTGACTGATCTTATCGTCTAGCATCATTTGTCATCTAGCAAAAGTATAGTTGAACGTCGCTCGATTGGGCTCAGTCCGTTCAACTCAGCCTATCACGTAACAATGGCGCAAACTCCCCTCAGATTCTATGGGGGCGCTGTACACTCGATTTTCTCGGAGTTCGTCCGCCTTTTAGCTCTGCTGTGGCTAGATAAACATCTTACAAATATTATACGACATTAACTTCAGAAATCTTTGCGAAATAAAGACAAATCTTACCTTAGACGACCAACATCAGTGAAATCCAAACGACGGTAGACTGCGCGTGCAAAAAACGTTCCAAATTTACGCGCGGTTACAGGTTTTCAAAAAGTGGTATCGTGCACGGAAGCAGACCGAATTGAATCTGCCCAAAAGAATTAGATTCCAGCGGACAAGAAACCGCGATGGAAATATAGATAGAAATATATATATAAGTTCTCTTCCCACTCTCTCGCCAAAAAAGTGGTGGCGTTAATGAGCAAACGCTGCATTAACAGATTTAACAATATTATATCATTTCAACATTTATTCACATACTGAACTGTACACAGCTATTTTCATATATTAAGGAGGGCAATATTCTGGAATCAAAGCAAGTGATATTTTATGTGATCTCAATTCGTAGAATTTGCTTTTATTTCCATCGCGGTTTCTTGTCCCTGGAATGCATACTTTTGAGCGGATTCAATTCAGTCCGTTTCCGTGCAGGATACCACTTTTTGAAAACATGTAACCGAGCGTAAATTTGGAACGTTTTTTGCACGCGCAGTCTACCGTCGTTTGGATTTCACTGATGTTGGTCGTCTAAGGTAAGATTTGTCTTTATTTCGCAAAGATTTTCTGAAGTTAATCTCGTAGAATATTTGTAAGATGTTTATCTAGCCACAGCAGAGCTAAAAGCCGGACGAACTCCGAGAAAATCGAGTGTACAGCGCCCCCATAGAATCTGTGGGGAATTTGCGCCATTGTTACGTGATAGGCTGAGTTGAACGGAGTGAGCCCAGTCGAGCGACGTTCAAGATTGAACTAGCAAAAGTAATGTTCTTGATTCTTACCATATCCGTAATGACAGCTCGTTGAACAGGTCAGGGGAAAGGACTAACTGGGATATATATCCCAATTTGGATATTTTTTCCATACTTCCATATTTTCAAGCTGGCATATTTTGCTAGTTCTCCTGTTCGTATAAAGACATACAACAGTGGTTAGTGATGGGAAGTATACTGCAACAGTGAAGTAGATTCTATCTTGTTTTTGTAGTTTAGATGTCGAAAATCGGTGAAAATATCCCAATTAGGATATATTTCAATATCCAAACTTTGATTTAATATCCCAGGTGGGATATATACCCCACTTAGTCCTTTGCTCTGACCTGTTGAAGTTGACAAAATAATTTTCCGTTTGGGCCAGGCAGTGGAGGTAAAATTAATTTTTGATGTTAATAATGGTTTTCTGTGTCTGTGATTTGAATTTTTTAGTAACGTACGGGTATTTTTGCCGTGTGCAATTGCTGAATGTGATTTTAAAATAATTATTCGATGCACCGGTAGGCATACGTGTAATCTTGAAGAAGACCTCTAGGCTACTTATAGTATTTCTGGTTGTCAATTGCCACACAAATAAATGAATATAAATCAGATTCATTGACTTTATTCTTGTACATGTCTACAATAACAATGTCATTGAGCTTTGACTGCAGGTTGCAGTGTGCATGAATACATAAACCATGAATGAATGCCGCTATGCATCCTGGGCAACAATGTTCACTACGATGCGGACACCGACCTCGGCAATATTGTAGGTTTACTACCAAAATGTTATCTTGTCCAGTTCAGATAATATACAATTTTTAATCTTCGGTGTTGTGTTCTTTATCGGGGAACGGTAATTCCATTGGGTCGTCAAACAATTGTGATAGCTGTTGAACGCCTCGACAAAATTGTTTCCATCGTCCACTGGTACCACATATGCAACTCTCATTTGACTAGACTTTCTTTACAGTATTGATGAAGTCTCTTCAATAATTAGAGCTACGCTTCACAAATTCATACCACGTATGCAACGAGAGACACATCAGAAATATATTGAACAGGACCAATTCCTTCCCTGTTTTTTAGCAGCCTTGGATGCTTTCATTTAGAATCTATTACGCTATTCGGATGGGTGATGAACGCCGAAGTACATGTACATGCTGACCAACCGAGCATTCTGCATCTGTATGACTGTGTATCCTTAATGACTATATTGGAATTTGCTTCCTGATTGTGGGACAATAAACCAATGCATTTATCCACAAATTGTTACTTAGCAAATGGGAAGGTAAATCGATCTACAGAATTTCAATGTTCTGTTGTCTCGTCATATTGTAGAAATGAACCCTATCTGGCCTGGGATTTTGGGACCTGTCCAGGCCTGGGGGCCATTATTTTTCTTATCCCTTGAGCTAGGGACATGAAACTTACCACACTATATCCTTGGGTCAAGCTCTACCAGAAAACGTAAAAAATCCAAGATGGCCGCTTTGATGACGTCACAGTGACGTCATTTTCAAAAACGGCGTTTTTTGGTCGATTTTTCGGTCGGATTTTCCGATTTTTTTTATTTGTGCAATTTCTCCGCAAAAACTGCATAATAAATTAGTAAATATTAATGTGATGAGAAATAGAATAGTTTTTGCCCACTTTTCATAGCGGAAAAGCAGACATTTTGAAGAAATATGACAAAAACATCACTTTTCTGGTACCCCATGTGGACGCTATCTTGAATTTACCCATGATGCTCTGCTCAGGGGGTTATGCAAATGGGCTCAAAATGACCCCAATATGATAAACTATAAAGTGTCGGAGTTTTAGCACTCCATTTTCCGTCGTTCCGGAGATAGCGGTAGTTTGGTAGGGGGACCACTATGGACCCCCAGGCCAGGTAGGGTTAACATATGTACTTATCCTAACCATCAGTCCATTGCAGACTCAGCTGTATAAATAAGCTGTATCTGGAGCTGGGCTTGATTTGCTTGTCATTTTTATCCATCACCTTTAAAGGCTGATGGATTATGGTCATCAGCTTTATTGCTGATGTTCCCATCACCACATTTATATGGTTATACACTCTAAAAACTACAGTACTTTTTGTACACTGTGAACTGTATACACCTAAATGTACACAGCGATTGTGTACCACTAGTACCCAGTGTTGTAGATGTACTCTTAAATGTGCACAAGAACTGTTCTTCACTAGTACACAGTGCTGTGAAGGTACACCTAAATAGGCAAAGGGATTGCGTACGGTACCATTGTACATATTGCTGTGGATATGCATTTCTGCAACAGTGGTTGTGTACCAGTGGTATTCAATTTGTGTACTTATTGCACACAGTTAGTTTTAGAGAGTACACGTGGTTGGCCCATTGCTACTGTCCGTGGAATTTGGTATTCAGAGTTGTTTCAGTTGCTGGAGTGTGCGATTTGGATTTCTTGAATTTCAGACCAA